>CAJNDV010036196.1:106019-117112 GCA_905221635.1 Symbiodinium sp. CCMP2456
AGGGAGAGGGAGAGGGAGAGGGAGCGCGGGCCTTCGGACCTGTACCTTGAGCGAGCAAGCAAGCGAGAGATAGAGAAAGATGGTCTCATGGGGTGGCCTGACCAGCTTCCTGTCGCAAGAAGAAGCGAATCCGGGAAGCACGATGCAATACTACAGCAGGAGTTACCGTGATCTATCGTGTAGGCTCTCACGTGCAGTTGGATCCTTTTGTGTGTCACACCGACTCAGACACGGCTGCCCTCTGTGCAGCGACAGGGATAATATCTGCTTTCAAGCACGGCAGTAAAAGGAGCATGTTCTGCGTAGCTTATACCAGCCCTCGCATTTTCTTCAACAGCCGTTCAAGCTGTGTAGTTGAAAAGGGGAATCAGCTGCAGGCATGGGGCTGCCCACGAGTGGGTCGCAGATGGAGAGATCTTGGAGGCCAGCCTTGACAGCCCCTGCATCCAAAAGGGTCAAACGCTCGGTTTCAGGCGGACAAGCCTGTCCTGGTGTCAGCTTTGAGTTCTATCCCCTACTGCCAGGTGCAGTAGGGACAGTTCGTGTGTGTTTCAATGCGCCACTGGTCATTACTGGTCTTCTTACATGGAGCATAGCAGGTTGAGAGATATTGTGGCCTTGTCACTGTCCACATGATCAAAGAGTGCCTGGCCTTACCTGCTTACGGGTGACTACTTCATGCCTACATGTCCGAACTGGAGAAGGCGACATTGAGCCCTGCACCAGGACCGTGAATGTGACGCGCCAGTTCGAGTCACTACAGGCGCCGTCTGGACTTGGGCCGTTCTGAGCTCATATCTCGTGCACCCGCTTGTGACACCGCAGGTGTTTTACCACCAATTTGTTGCAGAAGCGCTTCTGACAGCAAAAGCTCACGTTTTGGCGGTGGGCTTGTAGCTCAGATTCACAGTGTGACAACAGGTAGGTCGAGTCCTGCTGCTCTGCCTGCACGTGCACGTGCACTGAGGCGGTGATGCTTTGCTTGGCTATCGCATCAATAACCTTTTCCTTCGTGAGGTCAGCTCAGGGCATGTCAGGGCACTCTTCAGGAAGGGAGGCATTGCATCTGGCTGTGTCCCAGAAACCACCGTCCCTTCCGCTTCTTGCTTTGATGTCTGGGCCATCCTACACTTGAATGATTACTCGGTGTGGGGCTGTGCCAACCAGGACAAACGCCGGGCGTACGCTGTGATTTCGATCTCGGGGGATGCAGCAAAGCTTTGGATGGAGTGAACGCTCCAACACACAAGAGCAGTTCCGGTGGCAAAACGGAGCAACCGAATTCAACACAGCTGACTTGAGGGTCTGCACAGAAGTTGTAGAAAGGCTTGTCGGATTCCCTGCATGTGTTTGTGGCCAAAGACTGCCCGAGCCCGTCTCACTCCGATGGATGCTGCATGTGATGCACGCAAAAAGACGCCGCCACAAATGCCACAGCCTGCTTCTTAGTAGCCCCACGGTGTCTAATCCATTCCTGCCGTGAGCCGAACCTCACTGCCTGCAGCACAACACTGAGCCAAGCGGCAACCAAGTTGCTGTGAATGACTCTGGCCTTCCGAGGTTTCAGCTCGGGTTCGGGAGTTGAAGCGCATAGACGAAGAGAACCAACGCCTCCTCAAAAGGCTTCAGGGTGCTCTGCTCGAGTTCAACAGCTTGCAGATTCCTGCAGTGCGAAGTTGCGGAAAGGCGGCTTATCGCTCAGGTACGAAAGCAGCCGTGAACATGTCAAAGTTTGATCAGGAGCACAAGGCCACGGTTCACCAGACCAGGGCACTTGTTCATGTTTGCTTGAGGCCTTTAAAGAGACTTAGGCACAATCGGCGACAATAGCTGCTGGTGATCATGGCAGTTTTGCAGGTCCAGCAGCGCTACATGAAAATGCGCTGTGAGCATCAAAAGGCCACCAGTGGTGCGAGTGAAGTTGACTCACCTGGAATCCTTGTCTACTATAACTGTAGCTTGCCCTGTCCATGGCAAAACTGCAGGAAGACTGGCTGTTGGCGCTGCTGACATATCTTCATTGCTCGTTGGCTCTGGCCATCTCTAGGTGCAGGCTCTCTGTTGGTCTATGCCAGGAGCGGGCGCATGAGCAATCCATGCTCGCTGCGCACATGGCTGCAACGTGCCTGCAGTTTCGGTTCCCTCTGCAACTTATATATATATATATGTATATATATATATATATGTATGTATGTATATATATATATATGTGTATATCTATCTATATATTATATCTATCTATATATACATATATAGATACCACGCCACAGTCGGGGGACGTCCCTTGCCGGTAAGGTTCGCGCAGCATCCAAAGCAGTGGCCGGACCGGCTGCAGCCTCGGCTACCTGTAGGGCCGCTGGTTGCAAAGTTATTGCTTAAACGAATCGTTTAAACGCAGTTTCAGGTAGGTAGGCTTGACAAGCTAAACTCGGGCCCCAAACTTTTCTCCAAGTATAACCTGCGGTCATGCTGTTCACGAGTTCTAGGCTGGCTAGTGAGCTGATGGGCGCGAGCTAGATGTGAGGGCCCTTGTTCTGCCAGACGGGATGACCGCAGTGGGTAAGTTTTCGTTCTACGTTCTGCGGGCGACGGGAGCCGTGAGCAGGGAGTGGGGTCTTACTATGAGTGCACAGGCAGGATCGGGTCGATGATCTTGAGATTTTCAATCTCGTGTAGCCTCTGTCTTGTACGAGTTTGTGACAGTCTAAACCTGCTGCCCAATTCAGATCACATTCCCCTTCCTTGGCCCGTGTGAGTGATGTGTTGCTCCGGTGGTAGCTAGGCCGACAAAACTAGAGACGACCTGCGTTCTGCAGAAACGAACACCTTCGCTTTCTCTACTACTGTGCACCATAGGCGCCATTCATGGCTGCATGAGCGGAGGTTTCAAAGGAGCCTCCTGGCCCCACAGATGCTGAGTGTGCTCACCTCAGCATCTCACACTTCCGTTATTCATGGTTACGCAGCTGCAGAAGTCAGGGGACGGGCTGCGAACACACGGCTAAGAGACAGGTATCCGCCTCCTGCACTTGCAGGCGCGTGAGTCCCCCGCACGCTTGGTCACGGATTGATTGGAAGAAGCGGTAGTAGCCGTGAAAGAGCGATCTCTCACGATTGGAGCCATCTCGGCTCGGTGTGCTCCCAGAGCACGACAGCCCGGCCATGGGCCATCCCCGGGGTAGGCAGGTTTGTCTCAGTTGCTCACTGCGTCCTCCGGACTTTGTTGCGCCCGCAGGGGCCGAAGGCAGGCCGAGACCCAAAAAGCGCCAGAGCCGCAGCCAAAGGAGCCGAAGGCCAAGGCGGCCAAGAGAAAGCACCGGGTGCTTTGGTGGCAGCCAGAACTCCTGGGCTCCTGCGTCCTTCGGTCTGCTTACCGCGACGGCCTCGTGCAGGATGCAGGTCGGGCCGAATCATCGCAGCGATCTCGACGAGGCAGATCGGAGTTGGTGCGTCGGCGAGTTTGAAGAGGCTTGTCAAGCTAGCAAAGGAACGAGGCTTAAGGCGTCGTGGGCTAGGGGCCCGCGACTTGAGGGCTCCCCACGGCTACCCCCCATAGAGCAGTTTTGGCACAGAGGCTCGAGCAAGATGAGATGCACTGAGGCGCGAAGCGCAAAGCTGATCACCCACAGCCTCACGATGCGGGTAGCCTGGATGACAGTGAGGAGTGCTGACAGCTCGGTCTGCTTGACTGTATAGCCAAGCAGTTCTTGGAAGGGACTGCGATCGCATCTGGTTCATGGAGACCGGCACATGCCAGGAGATGTGGGACGATGTGGACGTGCAAGACGTAGATGACTCGGAGCACGAGGATTCTTCGGACCAGGAGGCAACTACTTGTGAACCAGTGGCTCCACATCCTAAGACGTGGACATGTGTGCAGGCTGGCTTCCATGGACGCCGTGATGCAGGCAGCAAGTTCCAGCAGCATGATCGGACTGCCTTCCAACATTGACAGGCGGCAACGGAGCATCCGAGTCCGATCGGGTGTACCGGCAGCTTCTACGACAAGGAGCTGAGCCGGCAGTCATCGGCCAGAAACGCAAAGCACTTTGGCAGTCTGGGGACAATTCTGCTGAACCTTTTGCAAGCCTTGTCTGCCGTGCTTGGGAAACAAAGGCCACGAGCAAGGAAGACGAAGTTGAGATGGAGCTGTTTACGCCTGATGCAGCCAAGAAGGCACGACTCATTCCTGACGAGGCCAGGGAAATTCAGCCGGGCTGGCACTCATCGCGACGGATGCACCGTGCTTCTTTCGGCAGGGTCGCCGTCCCATGAGGATGGGAATGGGCGGAATGGGAGTTCCATCTTTCGGCATCCTGCCGGCAGGAATTTGCTCTCTTTGTGTCTGGCTCCTGGCTTCAGCCCGAGGCTCGTTCTTCTTCTGACCTCATCAGCTCCTGCAGATCACCGAACTGGTTCCGGCGGCAGACTACCTCACCTGACCTTCGCTGGGCACACGTGTGTCGGAAGTCTTGTCTGCTAGAGCTGTACAGAGCTCACTCAAATCGCAAGAGACATCCAGCGGCAGATGTAGATAGGGCAGCTCCTTGCGAACAGTTCCCCGTTCTTCGGCGATGCAGTTTCGCACGACAGGCCAACCATGGAGTTCCGTCCATCTGCAAGCAGATGTTTCTTGCGTGCCAGTGTTTCACAACAGACGATGCCTCGATGCCGCACAACTCTCGGCTGTGCAAATTCCGGCTGTCAGTAGGGAGGTTGACATCTGTCTGAGCAGCTGGTCTGTTTACGTCAGAGACCAAGAAGATCCAAGAAGTGAGGGCGTCACACGGAGGAAAAGCTCTGCTTGCCTTGCGGCGGGTCGGCTAGTCCAGCACGCCAGATCGCGACCGAAGCAGATAGAAATCGCAATGGCGATTGCAGGATCGGTTCCGATCCAGGGCAGAAGCCGACGAGGACCGCCGAAAAAAAATTCTTCCCAAGATCCTTGCAGCTGCGCCGGTCCAGGACCTGAGCCCAATGGACTTAGAGGAGGTCGCGGCCTCAGACGTTCGCCCTAAGTTGGGGCTGCTAAGTACGTCGGAGTAGCACCATGGCTCGTGCTGAGGCACGCAAGGAACTTCCAGGCAGCGCCAGTCCAGCAAGCGACCGGGCTGATGCCTCAGCCGACCATCTTGGGAACGCTTTCTTAAAATAAGCGTAGTCTCAGGCTGCTGAAGAAGGCCGGTGCCTCGGGGAAAGAGGCACGCTTGGCTCTTGCAGCGCAGCTGTTGAAGGCAACTGCGAAAGCCAAGCTCCTCGTCAGAAGCCCCGGCTCATAGCCGCAGCCTGAACCTGCCTCTGCTGACTTGATCCTTCTTGGTTGCTCCGGCGACCGAGGGCCAGTATGCTGGCCACCTGCCTGACAGCTCCCACAATTTAGTCGAGCAGCTAATGGCAGCTTGACAGCAGCAGCCGTTCATGAAAGACAGAGTGATGGTAAGTCGCATGCGTGCCCGAGCTTGCGAGGGGCATCCAGGGATTGACTCTGATTGTCTGGTAATGTGCGACAAATTGCACACGTTGCCACAGCGAGGTCTTCTCCACATAGACTCATCCCCTGAGAAATTGTTCAAAAGGTGCGATCCACCATGTTCTGAAACGACGCCCTTTCGGGCGGCCAACGATCTTCGACATCCTTGGACCGGTTGCCGCACACTGCGTGACTACGTGATGCAGAAGCCCTTGGCCACCCCTGGGCCCTAACTGCCCTGCGGCGCCGCGTGCAGAACGAGGGAAAACAAATTTTGAAGTATGCCTCAACAGGCAGGAAAACTGACTGCAGAGAAGTTGGAAAGCATTGCAGTCACCCGGGTTCTCCGAAGGCAGCATGTTGCTGAGCCAACGTGTTGTGGAACAGCAACCGTGCTATGGGGTCCAGGATGGTCCAGGCAAGATCAGCACAGCACGACGTGTCACACAGAGACGAGGTACCGCGGCGCAGATTGCCCGAGCGGGGCGTGTGCGCTGCTCTTTGACTGCGCGGAAGAGTGACGACACCCAGACACGTCGGGTCCCATACCCCTGGCACGCAACGTCTCCCACACCCGACGGGATAGGGAGAGACTCGGGAGAGAGTTGCAAGCAAGCGAGCAAGAGCAAGAGAGAGAGCGAATGAATGTGCGAGTGGCAGTGGATCCAATGCGTGCTGTTGCAGTGCTTGTGTGCAGGCACAGTATGCCCAGCTCCAGGAGCAGGCAGCCGAGAAGGGGGAATCGGCCCCACCTCACATCCCGAACACGTCCTGTCAGACTCTGCAAGACGTGCCTAGCCGCTGATTCGGATGATTCGGACGTGTCGCGGCTACTTGGGGGCCGAGTTGTCATCTTGTTTGGTGACAGTCTGACCTGCAGCATCCATCACACTGTAGGTCAACCCAGTCACCCCATAGCCAAGTATTAAACCGTGCACCAAGACACCATGTTGCTGCCGTGAGGAGGAGGAGGACACGGAGGCTGCTGCCGAAGAGGCCAAAGCCGCAGCGGCTGCGGCGTTCCGAAAGGCACCGAACATATCGGTCGGGGAATGGTTGTCCGCGGACCCGCAAGAACAGCATGTGACATACTGCTCGGTTGACGAACTTCACAAGCCTATCAGCACGGCGGTGTCCTATCGTACGACTAACGGATCCCCAGCATTCACCAGCGCAAGATATCCTGCTTAGCCGCGGTGTCCATGGCCAGGCGGAGGCTTTGGACGTGGCCAGCGACGCCGCAGCCCTATCTCGTCCTGGTGAAAATGGGAAGCAGCCCACGCGGATCCTCAGGATGCGATGCTGAACTACGAGAAGGCCCCTTGGAGCCGCATGGAGCAACTTTTCGTGGCGGTGCAAACATGCCGAGGTTGTCAGGAGCAGGCTCAACAGGGAAGCTGCCTTGTTCCCAGTATCCTTCATACTGCAGGATATGCAGGCCACCTCGTTTGTGCAGTTAGGACGTGTCGGTGGTATACAGTGCACACTGCGCAATATCCTGGCGCGCTAACCGAGGCATCTTTGGTCTGTGTGGAAGATCTAGACTCCTTTGTGGATCCTGCTCCATAGTGCATGTGTTTCACAACGAATGCAAAAGAATCCATGCCCCATGCCATCTGTACAGTGGAGCTTAGCTCTGAGCATGTGGAATGAACATTGCAAGTGCTAGTTGCTTTGAGCTCGTTGAGGGCATCTACAAGCATCTCATCTTAAGTGCAGCAGGTGATTACTGCCTTTGTGCATGCTGCACTTGTGCATTTTTCATTTTAGGAGTCGACGTGCCAATGTGCTGAAAAGAGACTGTCCGTGTCATAGTCCAGTGTGGAGCGGCATGTCAGCATGGGTGTTTCCATTCTAATTACGCCAAGCGCCCCTTGCTACAGGCATATGTCGAAACGGATGTTGCCGCAGACATTCAGGTGTTGCCATAGAGATGCCAAACCCCTTGGTTTACATCGATGAAGCCTTGCTCCCCGGCTCTCGCCAGACGGCGAGCAGGGGCCCTCAGAAGCTGTCGTTTCTCCAGGCTGACTTTTGTCATGGGGTTCATCAAGGAGTTCAGACAATTAAGACAGCTCAGGCTCAGTGAAGGCGTGGCAGCTGAAGGGCGTGGACTTGAAGTGCCAGACGAAGCCTGCGAGCACTTGGCATGCGTATCGCGCATGTTGACTTTACTTTGAGCTGCCCTCCTGCATTTGCTTTCATGGCTGCCGAGGATCTCTGGTGCGCACCTACAAGGCATTCGGACCTGCACCAGGGCGAGTTGGTAAGCTCGTGCACATTCACATATTTTCTTGCTGCTGTGAAGGAGATGCGCGATGATGTGTTGAATGCATGTGCGATCGTGTAAAACCAGAACGCTCCTGTGGTCTTTTGTTGCTGCAGCCAAAGACCAAGCAACGCAAGAGAGGCGTCCTTGAGGTGCTGCAAGGCCTCACAGGGCCACGAAGCGATTGGCGCTCCGAGACTTCGCGAAACGGCAGCGCCTCCATGCCTCCATGTGCACTGCAGAAATGGACCATCCTCTGAGTCTTCCAGGAAGAACTGTTCGCATCCGAGAGGCGATCGCCGCTTCAGCTTTCGTGCGATCGCTGCATGCACCGCGACGCTGATTTCTTGCTGTGTGGAAGAGGGAGCCGCAGCCCGGCAGAGCCCAGAGCCGCAGCCTGGATGAGAAGATCTTGCCGAAAAAGCGACGAAAACCACCGCATTCCCAACAGCACTCGCATGACTCGGCAACACGTCGTTTTGAACTTGAGCCTCGAGTCCGGGCTCGCAGTGGCTTGCACAGGTGCCTACTTCACAGCTTCACGTGGCTCTCGACTGAGGACAGATCCAAAACCAGAGATCCCTTGTTTCCCGTGGCCCCGATGCACCGCTGGACCACGCAGGACGGTGGCTGCAGTGAAGCGGCAGGGTTTGGAGTGGACGTTTGCACAGTCGCTGCCACAGAGTCTTGGCTGTGGATAGCCATGTGGAAGCACGACTTACATCAGAGCTTCGTGAACTCAGGCTCCTCGCCCCTCCCACGGAGACGGCGGATGACCCACAGGGCGCCGAAGAGGAAGAGGGGGAGGAGCCCCAGGCCGTTTGCTGGGTTATTGGAGGACCTACGTCTACAAAGACTAAGATGTGCAGCCGTTGCCGTTTCCGTGATGGGGTTCTGGATCCTCGCAGGTCGACCGACTGCAATCGGTGCTGCCCAAGGCGCAGGGTTGGCGCCATGAGTGGAAAGCACATGCAGTTCTTGTCAGAACCGTTGTTCGGATGGGTGTGGCAACTGCTCTGCACTATTGCAAGCCATCTGGATCTTCTCTTCGGTCGCCTTGTTGTCTGCATCCACCGAGCAAGTTTCGACTATGCCTTTATTGGTCACATCCGGCAGGTCCATCGGCGCCGCGATCGCAAGCTCGCTTCTCGCATGCATGTTCACGTTGTCACCTCCGAGTACTGGGTGATGGGTTCGAGAAGAATTTGGTGAGGCTAATCATTCAGGTCACGGGTTGGGTCGGACTTTTTTCTGGCTTCCATTCTGGGCGGTCGCCGTGCTGTGTCTCTGCGTTTGGTCAGCATTCCACACTTCTTGAAAGGCCACCATGCCAGCACGCTTGGGGCCGAAGGACGAGCGCCATAGCTGCAAAGTTCATGCTCCTCAGGGTGCATGCAGCAGTAGACTTTCAGGCGGCGATCCAGCATAGACGTGCAAAGCTGCCGTGCCTAGGCTGTCCAGCGCACGGTTCAGTGACGGCGAGGGCAAGGCGCGAATGCACGCCGCGGAGCTCGACAGCGAGCTTTCAAGCCCTGTCTCTTCACAGGAGAAAGCCACGGAGACTCTTGCAGAGCTGCGGGAGTCGGTCCTGAAGCCAGTGTCTCGGAGCCAGCCAGCGCAGCTCTGCGCAGGGCTTTGTGCCACGACGATTCGAAGCTCGAGTCCTAGATCAGCCAGGCTGCCACTACCGAGACCAATAACGCTCAATGCTTTGGGGGAGCCAGATTTGCCAGTCGCAGGGCTGCAAAGAGCAAGAGAAGGGGCTTTTGCTAGCTTGGTGCTCGTATATTGGCATGGAGAAGCGGAGAAGTCGAGGTTGTTATGCGGAAGAAGAAGAAGACTGCCACTCTGCAGCACCCTAGAACCGATGTGTTGTTGTTGCCTTCCGGGGTCGATGGGTCACCGCAGAGGGCGATGCAGAGACTTGCGTATCTTGCGTGTTGACAATCCTCGCCTCGCTGTGGGACGGCTGCCCTGAGGCCACGATGCCGGATGTAAAGGTTCCGCCGTTGGTGTCACGGCCTGGCAGCAAAGTGAGCGTCATCGGCTGACTTTTTCCATTAAGAGATGCACGAGAATCCGCACGATGCGCTTTTCCTACTTGTACCGGTCCGGTAGGTAGACCGTGAGTGTCTGAAACGAAGGCGCTTTTCCGTCTTCTCAGTCCAGCCGGAAAGAAGCTTCGAAGAAGCTTCAAGTTCTGTTTATGATGCAAGGGTTGGCTTGGGAAGGCCAATGAAATTCGGGGAACATGATAGCATGCGCGCCGCATGTCGCCAATGGTGCCGGACGCAGTGATTCGGATCCAGGGACCGCTGAAGGCGGTTTCTGTGACAGCGGAAGGCATCTTTACAAACGGCTTGTTTTGCGCCAGGATCACGGACTGCAGCGGAAGGCAAAGCTCCGGTTTGCTAGCGATTCTTTGAAGCAGTGAGAGGTTGGCTCAACGATGCTCAGCACGCCCAGCCGTCACTGCAGATCCCGGCAATGGCAGCTGCATTCCCGTCAGAGCTTGCGGGGGTTCCGGCCGCCATGGTCATGCGTGACATGGTAGCGCGGGGTCAGATGCCTGACTCTCATCGCTGCCTTCGGCTGGTGTCGAAGCTAGGGACGGGCCTCGCGGCGGTAACAGCCGACGGCATCGCTGAGGCTGCCGCCCGAATGTTTTCCGCACTTGGGTGGATGGAAAGTCTATGTCGGGCCTGGCCGGACATGGAGGTTGGCCGCACCTGCTGTTCGATGGTCTCCATCTTCCATCGCCGTGGCTTCACGGACCTAGCACTTCGGGCAGTCGCCTGGCTGCGTCAAAGGCACTACGAGATACCGATCTGCACGCTTGCCTTGGCGATTGATGTCTGCCTTCAAGACGAACGTCTGCCGGAGGCGAAGGAACTCTTCAAGGAGGCTCAGGTGTTGCTCACACAGATCCTAACAGCACCAAACGAGATCACGTGTGGGCCACGTGGGTACTATGTCGAGTCGGGTCAATGCCACGTGGCCGAAGTTGAGAAGAGGCAAGCCGATGACGACGAGGAGGATGAAACCGGCATCAGTGGCTCCAACAGTGGAGCCAACGACTCCCCATCACTCTCAGCCAAGGAAAGTCCCGCAGATTTTCCGACGGACAAGACCACTCTGTGTACAGACGGGCTGCCCAGTTGGCTCAGTTCCCGGGAAGGTCACCTCATGGCACTCATCGCGGGCCATGTCGCTGTCCTGAATCGCCTCGCACCAGTGGAACCCAGCCACTGGCAGGACGAGTAGCTCGAAGCGGATAGTCACGGACAGCCGACTCGACATCAGGGAGCTGAGCTCGCTAATTATTTCTTGTAAATCTGGAGCCCTTCCGGTAGC
>CAJNDV010036197.1:6012-16659 GCA_905221635.1 Symbiodinium sp. CCMP2456
GGTTTAGAGTTGAGGGGGTTTAGGGTTGCATGCCCTCCAGCACCAACCAGAGAGTCATGGTGCCTGCGCGCCCTCCGGGCCGATGTGGTTGTTGCAGAGGTAAAGCTTTTGCAGCGTGCAGTTCTTCGTCAGGGCCTCTACCACCGCCTGCACTCAGCACTCGGCGGTCGAGCAAAGCAAGCTTGAGGGAGGATTCGAGGATCTTGGGCGAAGGAGGCGAGCCTAGCCGAGGCCTCTGGTTAAGGGGCCGTTGTTTGGAGGGGGAGCCTTCGCCCCGTCGATGCCAATCTCGTTGCCATCAAGGCATAGGCGGACGAGCGTCGTGTTCCACTTCAGCGCCTCCATCAGCGCCTGTTAGCCCCGACAGGAGCTTAGCTTGAAACTGCCGCAGATGCTCATCTGGCCTCGATGTTCGGGCCAATCGCGCTGTCTTTCAAGTCGAGGATCTCGACCGCGGAGCTGTTGCTCTGGATCCCGGCAGCCAGGGCCTGCCGGACATTCTTAGCTGAGAACAGAACCAACTTCACTTATAAACATCTAAACCTGACATCGCGCATCTCGATCCGACAGATGTAGCGCCCAAAAACGAGAAACAACAGAAGTAGCAACAGTCCTACATGGACGGGTAACAGCGCGGCTGCCCGCCGCAGCTAATGCTAGAGCTTGAAATAGAGCTTGCGGCTTTTCTCAAGCTTCAGCCTGCAAGAGTGAGCAGGGCACAGCTTCGAACCAGCCTGGAGGTTACCTTGAGGCGGCGAGAGGCAGTAGATCTCACGTTTGGAACCATCCTGGGCCATATAACCCACTGTGAACTTCTGAAGTTTGAGAGAGTATATCCAACAAAAACCAAGGCTTTGCGGCCTCTTGGAAATGCGTGCGACTGCTGGCACGCTTGCCCCCTCAAGGCTACAAGAATTTGGAGCCCTACCAGGTGTAGCAAGTCTGACTTTCTATGATATCCCAAGGTCTGGTCCTCGCCTGGAGCACTGACCCAGGGGTCTCGCCGCTAAGGAGAAGAATCTCCAAGAGCTCGACATCCTTCTGCTTCGCGAAAACCTGCGCTCTTCCTACTCTTGATCCGGTCCTGGGAAGTCCCGCCCGTTTCATGTCCCCTTACAGCCAACATGACTTGGCCTGGGCTGCATCGCGGCCGAGGCCCTCTGGGTTGCCAGCAAGGCCGATTCTCAGCGGCTTCAGAGTGTCCTGCACTCCACAGAGCAGCAGAGGTCTTGTCCAATGCTCCGCACGATTTACTTGTGTTTTCCTCTTAGGTTGGCTCAGGGATGGGTATCTGGGGTATATATTTACCTCAAGTTTTTGCTCTCGTCCAGTCCACATGTGAGGCTAACAGTCTGAGACAGAACTCCTGCCGACAAGACCCTGAGGCAAATCACAGCAGCCCCTCCTCAAACCTGCCTTGGAAGCTTCGCACAAGAGGCCATGTAAAGTGTATGAGAAACACACCATGAAATATGTACGAAATACAAACATACCAAGGTATATATATATATATATACACATAAATATATGTATATCTGGAGTGTACCAAATACTAACCTTACTATATACAAATCTAAGGAAGGATCCTAGCAGAAATCCTACCTTCTGGCCTGCTCTGGCTCTCTCCGACCAAATTCCACAGCAATGGCCTCCGGCTGCATCGGAGAGCACAAGGCAAAGCAAATCTGATAGCGATTGGAAACGTAGAAGACTCAGAAGACGCTGCCACTCTGTAAATTTACTTGCAACTTCCAAACTGCAGGCGCGTCATGGTAGCATGGCTGAACTGATACCTAAACTCCCTAAACCCTAAACCCCCTAAACCCCCTAAACCCCCTAAGCCCCAATACCCTAAACCCTAAAGCCCAACAGCATACTGCACAAGCGAAGGCTCGGTACCTCAAGAAGTGTGCCGCGTGTGCCACTTCCTGTTAACCCTAAACCCTAAACCCTAAACCCTAAACCCCAGGCTTGGCCCGCAGCCCAAACAGATAAGACTGTGCGCCTTTGCGCACTAATCACCTTTCTGATCGCATCCGTTCGATCCACTGCGATGAGGTCTTTCAAGGGCCTCCCCTGCAGGGCCCCGATTTTCCACACTCCGGAGTGTGGCAACTGCGCAGTGGTGAGACCATGGTGTTTGCCAGACTTCGAGCCTTTTCAGGATGACTGGCCCTGCAGCTACAACATCTGTCATCGATGTGCATAAGTATACTGGCCTGTACCTTCCTTGGCGTTTCGAGCACATGTGCTCTCAACCGCATGCTGAAATGCAAAATGTGCATGTAAGCATGCATCTTTGCCTTGGGACATGTCTGTCTAACCAGCCACAGTGTGCATATAAGCGTTCAAGAAATCAGTCAACTGTTGCGGTCATGTTCAATTTTGCACGAGGTAAGGTGGTCTGCGTACACACGATGAAGCTTGCGTGGACTTGTTTTTGTATTTTCGCCTTGTGCAGCACGTGAATGATGTGTCTCGTGCTGCTATGCGCTCTGCTACTCGTGAGTTTCCGCAGCGGGGCTCTGGCAGCTTTGCTCAGAATGTATCACTCGCGATGCTGCAGTCACGCAGTAAGTGCGCCCAGGTCACTCGTAACGGGCCAAATACATCGGATGCCGGCGAGCATCATTTAGGTGGGGCCTTTGGCTTGCTGTGCATTTATGCATGCGATGCTTTTTTGTCGGAAGCATTAATCCTTTCTCACGCTTTCGCGAAGCGATCGAGAAAGTTTCCGCAGTTTCTCAGGAACTCTGAAATCTGCCCCTCGGAATCTGGGACTAGCCACGCACGAGATTGAAATGCCACATTCTAGACAGACCTGCGATTCCTGCCAGGATCCACCTCCAAACTCCAGTTTCCAATTCAAGAGAAGTCAGCTTCGAGTGTATGCTGCTCAGCCGAGCCTTCATGCCACTGGTGCTGATTTCGTTCACACTCAGGTCCAGAATCTCCAAAAGATGATTGTATCGGACCGCCTCCGCGAGCACCTCCAAGGTCAGGGAGTTATAGGGATTAGGGCCTAGGGTTTAAAGTTTAACTTGCCTTGGAAACTGGAGGCTGTTTGTAGTAAAGTGGCCACTAGTTGTAAAATCCTGAGCTTCTCATCCCCTGCAAGATTCTAGCGCTGTCGTGAAGTGGGGGCACTCCTCCGACATAGCTTCTTCAAATCTCTTCTCGGAATGCTTTACAACCACAAAAGCATGACAGCAGACTGGCGCGCAAAAGATAAGATCTGCTTGGCTGTGAATTGCGGGTGCACTTCACACAGAAATACCGAGGCTTCGACTCTACTTCCACTACTGCGTGCTCCATGGGCATGAACGCGTCTACGAATCCCATTGCCGGCCTTGACCCCTTGATCTGTGATCCCATTCCCTCGCAGATCCAGCACTCTCAATGATGTGCCCCGCTTGAGTGTCCGCGCGAGGTCCTGGCTGCACGGACAATTCGGCGCATACTAGTAGCATGAGTGACTCGCCAGCAGCACAAGCACAGCAGGCAAAAGGTTTGAAAGTCGAATGCATGCTCTTCCCTCCCTTCCCTCCCTTCTCTTGGCACGTGCGACTAACGGTGGCTGCCGGCATGCGATTACTATGACCTCGAAGCTGGTACAATACGGTCGGAGCTTCTTTAGAATTCTTAAACAGCTGGCATGCAAATAGACATCGGAGGCGTCTGCCTGCGATGGTGTCCGAGAGGAGGGGTAACTTTGTCCTGCCTCGATGCCGGAGTCACCCATGCATCGGCCGCACATTTCGGCCGTCGAGCCCTCCACAAACAATCGGGTTTGGCCGCTCGCATGACTAAAACACCGCCAGGATGATTGGTCCTGGTTTAGAGTTTGGGGTTAACTTCCCCCTGACCAGTGCGCCCGTGTCTACCACAGTAAGTGAGGCTCATGAGGATCAGTATGCGAAAGGGCTCGGTCCCTACATGTTGGACCCGTGCTGCCACGGGGATACGTGTATTTTGTTACATCCATGTCTCTACAAGGACTCTACACCCCATGTTCCAGGGATCGGAATCTTGGAATGTCATGTAGCACACTGTCCATCTGCCACCCCAAGCCATGCTTTGTTCAGGAAGCTGGCTTGTTCCACGCTGGTAGGATCAAGACCCGCACCCGCATGCTGGCCTTGATCTGCGCAGGACAAGAACCCTCCACAAAAACGATGTCCAGCTCGATATTCGGATTCTGTGCCAGAGCCTGTGCAGTTGGTACCACCCGACAACAAGATGCCTCAGGGAACGTGCAAAACGCAGGTTCTATTGAACTCGCTGGCCTTCATCTCCTCCTGACCACAGCCGTTCTGTGCGATGAATAATATCAGCTTGGTCGCCCGCTCGAGCTGCACAAAAGCCTCCCGACAAACAGGCCGCTGTTCTCTGAAGATCGCTTAAGGCTTGAGTTATCGTTCCGGGCCTGCACACCCTCTGCGCCGATGGCATTGCTGCGAAGGTGCAGTTGTTCCAGGGTCAGGTTTGTGGTCATGGCCTCTGCTGCGGCCTGACATGTGCACGGTCCAAGGTGCAGAGCAGTGACTTTTACAGGCCATCTGTTTTGGGGTCATGGCTTTCCGCAGCCTTCGCCCCTTCAACGCCGATACCATTGTTGTTGAAGTGCAGGTAAAGGAGCGTGCGGTTAAACTTCAGCGCCTGCATGAGCGCCTGGCATGCAAAGTACCAGTGTAGTACGACCAGTACCTGTCATTGTCATCCCCAGCCCAGCCGCACCTGAGCCCCTTTGGGTCCGAAAGAGTTTGCGCTCAGGTCTAAGTGGAAAATGGACTTGTTCAGCTCCACCATCTTCGAAAGCACCTTGATTCAACTCACAATCGAAGCGCGAAAAAACCTTCTGAAGGGCACTTCATCAGAAGAGCAGACTAAGTGGCATAAGATCCAGTGCAAAGACAAGATGGTGTCACCGCCACTCCAGGGTGCCGGGATGGCAGCATGTGGTGCGTTCGTGCACATGGACGATAACAATAGGAACCCAAACAACTTGGCAATCCCTTTTTCCCGTCCGCTTTGCACAGCAACAGCCACCACCCAAACCTGCCTATTGGGGTTACGTCCATGCCCTCACAAATCCCACCAAGGTATATCAGCCAATAAATCTATTGCAACAGCGGTGACGAGGATCATGACACACAGAAAAACGTTTCTCGAAGTGCATGTCTGCACGTCGGGCCCATTGGTTGCCCCGGAAATGTCATTCTGCGACACGTTCACCTAGGAAGAAATCTAGGAAGGCAGGTAATGACATGGTGCACATTATACACAATGACACAACAGTCAGCAACGTCCTCATTACCTCCTGCTACTCACGCGCAGCTGGAATGCAGGATACTCCCAAGGCAAAGGTACAAGCTCGACGTTTGTCTCCTCGACTAGGCAGCGAGCAAACACCTGTGACAGGTGCTCTATCAAGGGGTCTGAGATCCATGTAGAGTGGCATCGCAAAGTCTGGTGTCAGAATGTGCGCAAATTGATCAGACTGCTTGCAAACACAATTTGGAAACCGGCCTTGAGTTCGATTTCGTCAGCAATGTCGTTCTTCAACTCCAATGCTGACGTCAGCCCCACCAGACATTGTAAGCATTTCTCGGCAACTTCCAATCTCCTCTTCGCCTTGTCGCCTAGGTGCCACGGAGCGTTGCGAGACGACACTCAGAGCTCTGCGAACCGGCCAAGTTGATGCGTAACACGCACATCACAAGACTTGGAGCACATGTTCGCTACCGCCCCGCCCCCCGAAGATAGGTAGCTGGCTGTCCCCGTGCCTGCCCCGCTGCTCCCGTGGGCCGACCAAACAACACACACGAACCAGCGAATCACAAAATCAAGCATGTACCTCCACCCCTGAGGCAAGGCCGTGCAAGATCCGATGGGATACTGGAACTCACTCGTGGTTCCACCATAAAGGCACATCCTAACATTGCAAAGGCCTCACCGCTTGACGCCCAGCCTCGCAAATCATTGGTCATGTCTTTGAACATAAGCAGACCATTCCTGTGTCTGGAGCTCTTGACCATGGCGAGGAAAAGCTGGGGATCTTCCAAGAATTTCACCTGCAATGTAAGGATAAGAAAGGCAGGGCACAGTGGTATTCAGAGACACGCTTGGGAACTAAGCAACAATCTTCTCATCCCGAACCTCATCAAGCAGGCGCTGCAGTAGGACGTCGTCGTTATCTGCAATCGCAGCGTCGACCCGTGCAGCGAACCAGGGTGCCAGTTTATCACGCAGCGGCGAGAACACTGCAATGGAAAGCAGAACTTGCAGCACCGGCAGTGCCAAGTTCAGCACTTTCACTAAGGTATTGTCCCCACCCTCCCGGAACAAGTATATCAACGCAAAGACAGCCTGAGGCGTGTTCTCGGTTAGCAGCATTTTTCTTTTGGTAGGCGACACCTGCTTGTAAAGTATGGGAAGGATTGTGCTCTTGAAGCTGCTGCCCTCCGCCACCTGAATCTGATCCGAATCTCCTTCGGGCACTGCCTCTGTTGAAGCGAACCAAATTGCTAAGTGACTCGTGCCGAGCTCTGCGAGGTAGGCATCGTACCGCAGTAGTGCAAGGTGGAAAGTCAGCAAGTAAGCCCAAGCAAGAATGCCCAAAGCTTGCATGTCCAAGTGTTTCGACTGAAAGCAAAGGCCACCGAAGATGACATCCTTGAGTGTGTCGAATGCGTCTGACATCCCCGGAACAACTCCACTCAGCGAAGCAATCGCAAAAGTCTTGCGCGAATACGTCCGGTCTGCCCGCAGTTGGCATCGTGCGGCACAGGCCTGGACCAACAACCAAACGCATCCCATGGTCAACAAACAAACGTAAGCCTCCCAAGCAAGCCCGGTGTTCTGGTTCAAACCGCCAACCTCAATGTTGAAGACTACCGTCCCCAAGCAAGCCGCGTATGTTGCCAGGAATGCCGCTCGAACACTTGCTCGCGTGCTCCAAACACGTTTCAGTTTTCCAAGGCGGGGACGGCGTTCGTCACTGTTGACGTCGAGCGCAACGTGGCCAATAGGAGTCGCTGCTACATCGAAGTTTCGTTTCAAGGGACGTTGAGCTTGAACCCCGTAGGTCAGGATACCAGTGCCTGCAAGCACCGTGGCTGCATAGATCCCCACCATTATTCCAATGTGCCAGGCTGCCCGGTCGTCAGGCACGTATTTACAGACCGACTTCAAAAGGCACTGCGTCTGATTTTTACAGAACGATTCCGTCAAATTGACCAAAATGCACTGCGTATGATTTACTGATCCAGCTGTCGTCGTCGATGTAGAATGTGAAGTCCAGCTCGTCGTTGTAGAATGTGAAGTCCAGCTGTACAAGTCGGCAAGGGGGTCCGTATGATTTACTGATCCATTTGTCACATTTTCGCTTTCGATCTCAGGGGGGTCTTTTGCCATGATTCAACGTCGGCTATACGGCTATGGCTTGTCTATTTCTCTACGTGCTTGTTGCGACTTCTTTGCAGTCGAAGACCGCACACCGAACTCTGAAACCGCTAGCTCGTAGCCGGTCCTGCAAGGCATCTCCTGAACTGTATCGAGATTGCTGCATCCACTCTGTGCAAGGTGCTTTGCGAGCCAAGCCGGCGCCTTTGGGAGGCGAATTTCTCTGCGGAGGCTGTTGCACACTCTCAGCAACAATATTGGGACATGGAAGGGTGGCGGGGGTATGTTCGAGTTGAAATGTGTTTTTGAGTTAGTCCTTATTTCCGGTGCTACTGTGAGGACAGCCAAGTCCTGCCCAAACCTCCTAAACTGTAAACTTGGCCCTGCAGCCGCCAAAACAGGTTTAGGGCGTAACTACAGGCTCCGAAACATTGTACCTATAGTCTCAATTGTAGTTCCTTTTGGGATACCTTATAAAATCCCCAATACATAATTGGTTAAGCCAGAAAAGGAACTACAATGGAGACTATAGGTAGCTTACACACCAATTAACCTTCTCAAGCAGAAAATCCAAAAGCTCGCGAATTTCCTGGGCCAGGTTCTGGCAGGCTTTGCAATCCTCCGTCGACGTATCCTCCCACCTCGAAACGAAGAGGAGGAGAATAGAGGATTTGGGGATTGGGATTGGAGTTTGGCGTTGAAAGAATACGGTTTTTAGGCATCTTCGACAGCAAATCTGATGGGGAAGCTTGTGGGATGAGAGCCCTCTTCTGTTACTGTCAGAGTCCAAGTGCCAATAAAATTCAACTCTCCCCATACTACACCTATGTAATTACTATCATAAGCCCGAGCAGGTAAATTTTGGGTCCTTTGAACCCTTGGGTTCAGGCGTTCGGTTTTGGGGTTTAGGGCTTATTGGTCTGAGTTTTGGGGTTTCGGGTTTTGGTTTAGGGTGGTGGGACCATGCATAGTCCCCGTCTGCGGAATCATGCAACAAACTAGTGGTCATGTCTCAACCCAGTACAATAATTCGCCAGCAATCTACAGCCTAATGCCTCCACATAACTAGAGGAGGCATGAGCACAAACCATAACCCAATTTATGAAGGCACAGATATCTATCTAACGGTCTTTAATTTAATCCCCACATACTACATTGCAGCTACTTAACCTTAGGCACCCATTTAATAAGGTAGTTTGGACTCTCGCGGAAAAAAACTGGGACCAACACTCCTGCGGGCTCCAAGCTCGCCCTGGACCGAGATCCTTGCGCGGCTGCTTTATGATTTAAGGTTGGGTTTAGGGTTTAAGGTCCAAGGTTGGGTTTAGGGTTTCGAGGTTTGGGGTATATATATATATATATATCTATATATATATATATATTGGGCTTAGGGTTTTAGATTGGGTTTAAGGTTTAGGGGTTTAAGGTTGAAAGTTTGCGGGCTAGGAGTCACGTACACAAAATATGATGGTACGGCCTAACTACTAGGTACACAGCTCTTAACAAACGGCCCCGGCAGCAAACACCCCTGACCTTCCCCACTTTCGGGCTTGGGGTTCATATAGTCCAGGGTCACTTGGAGGTTCATGGGTAGTTATAAGTGGGGTTATAAGTAGGGTAACTATAATTATAACCCAGATTAGGGAACTTTTAGCCATATATACTTATAACTACCCATGAACCTCCAAGTAGGGCCATGTACTGAAATCCCCCCACTGACCCTGCACTAGGGCCAATATGCCAGAACCCTGAACTCTTCGATGAAGCCTACAACCATGGCAGCGGCCCCAAAGCCACATCAACGTCAGAGTTTAGGGTTTAGGTTTAAGAATCGCTTGAATAAGGTGTCTGGAAACTGTTGCCTTCCTACTGCGGCGGAAACGGTGTGTGCTTATCCAATCCGCATATTTACGTGCTTCTGGTGGCCCACTGGACGTGCCTTGCCAGTAGCAGAAAGCTGCAGAGCAATTTCTGTCAAGACGCGCCAGGAATAAGTATAAAATTCATACTAATTCGACATACACTTTGCTTATGCTTTCTTAGGGTGGGATACCGACCCTGCAAGTACTCGAATAGTAGATATTTAAGCAGAGAGCCAGGATACCCGTTAATTAAGGACCAGGAACCCCGCACCGAACCGCAAGAACCGCAAAGCGAAACCGAACCGCATGAACCTGCACCGCCTGTCGAAAACCGCGCACCGAACCGAACCGCTACATTCCTTGTAAGGAGCACCAAAATAGTAGTGGTAAGTGTTTACGCCGCCTGTTCTTGTGTATTGCGACTCTCTCTGAACCTGAAAACTCTTAACCAACACACTACCCAAGTCTTAAACTTAAACATTGATAGGCGCCGAACAGGGTGGAATGTCATCGACTGCAGGCGTGCGAGGCAGTCCTGCATCCCATCATGGTTTAGGGTAATTACAAGGGTTTTAGGTGTATCCTTTCTCTTGCTCAGTCGCAAAAAACATCCCTGCATGACAGGCATGACAACAAGGGATAGGCGGTACCTAGCTATCGAAAAAAAACAGACAGTCACCACGATCGCAGCCCACAGTCAATCCTAAACCCTAGACTAAACCCGAAATGGATCCTGAACCCCGCAACATCACCAAGCAAAGAGTAGGATTCAGGACTTCGGAGTGGAAGGGCTGTGGGCTCTTAGAAGGTCCTTAAGGGGGGATTCCAGGGACCATAGTCCATAAACTCAAACTCGGGAAAAAATCGTAGGGTATGCCCCCTGAAACATGTCAGTATACCCCTTCAACGAGTGTGATTAGATCCAGATGTAAGCCCTCAACTCCTTATACAAACAACCGAGACCATCCAGAAACTTGTAAAAACCCGATGACAGCCCAAATACATGACAACACATGGGTGGTTCTCTAAAGTAGGGTCCCTTTTTAGGTCCCCAATATAGTACGGCACCCTTATAAAAAGGAGCCTAAAAGGGACCCTAATTTTGACAACTACCCACATGCAAAAGATGCTCCTTATACACTCCGATGAACACAACCATCAAGAACGCAACTAAGTGCATGACATCCTACCTATACTAGACCCAGGAGTAACCTAGGAATGAAAAGGGTGCCCTTTTGGGGTTTAAGGGGATTATAACTGAGCCCCAACCCTACAAAAGGAAATAAGGGCCTACTCCGGGTCCTAGTATAGTCTCCATTGTAGTTCCTTTTTATGGTTTAACCAATTATGTATTAGGGATTTTATAAGGTATCCCCAAAAA
>CAJNDV010036198.1:4487-23319 GCA_905221635.1 Symbiodinium sp. CCMP2456
TGAATTAGTTAATAATAATAATAATGACGATTAGACTTGAGTAGACCGTGGTAGACGGCTAGACTGCTAAACGGTGACATCTATTTAACACAGACTGTCAGCACACAACAACCAAGACTTCGTGTCCAATGTCGAGTCGAGTCGAGTGCAACAAACGGAATACATTACATGTATCGAACCGAACCAAGCACTGTCTTGCTGCAAATGTTTTCTGACACCGACATGTTCTGACACTGTCCTTCTTCTTGTCGCGAAAGGGAACGAAGAGGAGACTGGGGCGACGGCGGTATAATCTGTGTCTCAAGCTCGGCAATCAGCATCGCCTCTTCCGTCTCATCCATTGGCTCCGGCACTGTCGGCTGTGGCGACGACGCCGCAGACATTGTTGGCGGCGGTGGTGGATGTGCAGTCGATGCCGATGCCGCTGCACTGTCCCGACTGGGAGACAGTTTCTGTCTCTTTTCACTGAAATCGTTGTCATCTGCTTTGAAAGCAGACCTCCAATAATCTGTCAGAGGCTGAACCACTTTGTCCGGAGTGGATGCCGGAGGTGTCACCAAAGTCACGCTCCGCAACTCGCCAGTGGCGGGGTCTGGTCGCCGAACCTGAGTCATGCGGCTAGTGTCGGCGCCTGACCCTGGATTCGCGGCCTTTGCTTTCGCAGTCTGCTTCGCTTTGGGTCTGGCCGCCGGTAGCTTCGCTTTGGCTTTGGCGACACTAGCATTTTTCTTCGGGGCCATTGCAAAGCCAACAGCCAACTGAAGAACTCTTCAGAAGAATCTTGAACAACATGGAGAATGCAAGACAATGTCGGGGTCGAGTCAAGCTGACGGCTCTGTCCGGCTGCAGTGACACATGCATGTCATGGTCATGGTACTGATTCTGATACTGACTGTGAACTGCGACCAACGTCACGTTGTAAAAACATGAACAGCATGACGACAGCATGTATGCGAACTTGCCCTGGTCCGGAACGCGCCTTAAGCCTGAAGTCGCGGGATGTACAGTTGCGCAAGTTGTGCTGTCACACTGCCACAATTGAACCAAGCGAACGCTTGAGACACTCAGGACAACAAACACAGCTTGTCACATGCAGCACATGCCGCCACCAACGCCTCGAGAATCGAACTACAGCAATTTTAGCCCTTCATGTTCGCTGAATCTGTTCTAACGGTCGACATGCTCGAATTGTTGTTGCAAACTGCGACATTTCTTGTCAATTGAAAAGCTCCACAAGGAATGGGCTGCTATGCTTTGACATCCAGCTGTCCTGGTGCACCCCAGTTCGCCAATGCTGCCCCAGCAAGCTCAACCGGAAAGCACAGCGTATAGAGTATAGAGTATAGAGCATAGTGTATAGAGTATAAATAGAGTACATATCTTAACCGCGACAAACTACAAAATTCGATTGGCTCACATTGTCACAAGGCTAATAAGGCTGATGCAACTAAGTTCAATCACGCGGTGGGCATGGATACAAACGGACACTGGATTTGATATTGTTGGTCCTATTGGTACTGATACTGTACAGGTCAACTCAGTTGACCAACATGGCATCAGATATCATTGATGCCATACAATGTTTTTTGGATTCTGTGTGTGCATCAAACAACCGCCCTTTGGCCCCACAGACAATTAGACAACAACTGTAATACGTTAAAAGACTATGAATATGATTCGCTTTAGGTGTTGAATAAACGCTATATGCATAATATAAGTCAGGGCCTGACATGTTAGCTCAGCTCTATATTGATTGATACATCGAAGTGATAATCAGTTCGTCCACACACATGAGCACCGCAAAATGTATTGCGGCTTCGAATTTGTCACTTAACTAACGCTGCAGCATTGCCACATTGCAATGTAATCATCCAAATCAGCTCAACATGCAAAATGCATGCTGTCATAATGACAGTGAGAGAGCATGTCAAATTCGGTGCTGTGCCTCACTGTGCTGTGTTGGCCAAGTTGGCCTCTGACTTTGCATCGGGCTGAACGATCTTGAACACAAGGGCTTGCAGTGCTGCAGGAACATCCAATTTGTGTTCCTTCGCTGTACTGAGAGCATCCCTCAGCGAAGTGATGGCTTTCCCCTGTGGCTTTGTCTTGGTGAGCAAAGCCCTGGTCACGGCCTTGCTGCACAAAGAGTAGAGCATGTTGCCGATCACCAACCAACTCAAAGCACCTCGGTAGCAAGCCTCATGGTGTGCGATGTTGGGCACCATGTCCTCAACCTTCACGCCTAGCGCAGACGCAATCCGGCTGGCCTCCGCAATGGCTTTCTCGAGCTTGGTTGCTCGCTCAGAGACTTGACCTGACTTGTCCATGGGGAAATGAGTCTCCATCACGGCCGTCTTGTCAATGTCGGAATGGGACTCGATGTTGGCGATGCTGTCGTGGATTGCCACATCATGTTCCTTTATTGCCGCACCGTCGAGGTTATCCTTGATGACCGCCGACAGCGTTGTGAACTCTTTGTCTTTCAATGATTCCATAGTCTTCGCTGACTCGGTCAAGACACTTAGATCCTCATCCGCAAATGATGCGGCGAGGGTTCTCAGCTTGGCCCAAGCTGCCGAGTAGTCCAAGTCCACAAGTTGGATGCAGGATGTGATGAAGTCAATGACGAGCTCCTGGTCGATCGCTGGCTTGGTGTCTCGATCGCTGGCAGCCACACTGCTTGTTAGGCACTTGAAAAGCAATGCCATTGCCTCGGTACCGTTCCTAACGGTGTCTCCTTCCTCACCCAAGACCGTTGATGCTAGCTTGGCTGCTTCGACCTTCTCAAAGAAAGCTGTTGTTTCCTCGGTGGTCGGAGTCTGCCCTTTGGGGCATGACTTCACTGTTGTCACCAGAGTTTTGATGATCTCTTCGATGTTCGACATGACTTTGTCTCTCACATGGCCTCCCAATGAGACATCGATCGCTTTGCCCACATTGTCACACGATGAAGCCACCGTCGCCACGATCAGTGCCATCTTCTTAGCACACTCGGTGTCTTCCAGATTGGAAGCTGCGGCTGCAACCTTGGTCACGTAGGCATCAAGTGCCTTGTTGAAAATCCATGATTTAACCTTCCACTGTTGTGACAAAGATGATGCTTCACCCTCTGGAAGTGAGTGCCCGCTGCACTTCTCAGCCAAACTTGATGTGAACTCGCTCAATTCCTTCAGCCGGTCCAACACTGACCCCTCGCCGTGACTACAGTACTGACTCAGATCGTCAGCAAGCTGCATGATGCAACAGCTCGGCGGCAGCATTGTTGATGGACAGGCCTCCTTTGCCGTAAGACATCGTTGAAGCTGATCAAGATATGGCAGCAACTCATGATTCATGCAGCCAAACAGAATTGCTAGAACCGCTTGTTTAGCTGTCTTCTGAACACGCAGTAGCTTGTCCCGATCGGCACCTCGAACACCTTTGGTATTCTTGTCGTACAGTTTCCGGAGGAGCGTCATAACTGCTGTGCCATGCTCTGCATTGAAAGCTGCCTTCAATGATACCAACGACGCCTGAGATTCAGACTGAGAATGAGGCTGAGGCGGTGACTCTAGACTTCAGTTAACTTCAATAGCGATATTAGTACTATGCAGGAATGCAAGCAATGCAAGACACGAGGCTGACTCAAGGGTACATAAGGAGCATGAGGTCAAATAATGTTCCGACGCATCCAACATCTCGAGAACCTCCGCCACGGACTCCTTGGTCTTCGAGTTCAATAGAGCTGCTTCAAGAATTTTTTTCCCTTGTCCAAGCTCAAATTGCCCTGCTGCCCAATGGTTTTCAGCATTCTGCTTGATGTCGTCTATGGCTGATTGGACTGCACCTGGCGATGAGCTAAAGTCCAGGACCGCTTTGACCGAGTTCAGCATGCGAGTATGATCGTCGTTCGACCAGCCCCTCTGCAGAGTTTTCGACCCATGCTGCGACTCGGACATAACATCTGCGAACGACTTCACAACAGCGAGGGACTCCTGTGTCACACCCTTGCTGATGGGAACGGCTTTGATTAGGCGTTGCAAAAGCTGCGAAGTCAGCAGACAGAAGAAAGTAGATTCTGCGCCAGACTCTGACGAGGAGCTCGTTCCCGATAAATGCTGAATGCAAAGTGACCATGTCTCAACGAAAAACTCCTTCCAACCCTTTGTCTTCAAATTGTCGAACGCCATTGCCCTCAGCGCTCGCATCCACACGGGAGGTGAGGTCTTCACGCTAAGCTCGTCACAAAGCTTCGACAGCCCTTCATAGACATGCCTCCCCTCGGGACAGCCTGATGATATCTTTTTCACCAAATCGGACACCTGGCTCAACTTGTTCATGAAGTCATCAAGCGCCTCGCCCAACTCGTCAGACGTCTGCGAGCTCCGCCGCTTCAGTGACTTCTTCTTGCTGTACATCTGGCCTCTGACATCATGGATCACCTTCAGCTTGTCCTTGCCCCATTGAGCAAAAGCTTGCTCATCAGTAGACACCGCATCATTCAGGACGAGGCATGAATTAAACAATGTCTGGAACTTCTCTATAAGCTCAATGTCGCCGGCATCAGTGGTTGAGGTCGGCTCGGTTCGCCTCTTCTTAGCTGTCGCGGCCGCGTCAGTTGTATCCGATGGCTGTGTCGTCCGCTTGTTGCGTCCCTTCCCCACAGTCGGCTTTTCCAGGCCCTCCTTCAGCGTCGATGGTCTGAGTCTAGGCTTAGGCTTAGACTTAGATGTGCTTAAGTCAAAAGCTACCCCTTAGAAACCCTCGTCACCGGCTTACCTTCTCATGTGGCTTCGAGTTCTTGGCAATTTTCTTTGGCGCCACAGCTGAAGAGCGCTTGGCCTGAGACTGAGCCGCGAGACGCCCAAACAGGGAGGCGAAGGGCTGGAACTCATCGTCTTCATCCTCGTCATTGTCACCCGCCTGATAAATTCACCAAAAGAGTTTAAACAGTGATTGAATGAAAAGCTTCAGATGGCACACACACAGAGAGACCTACCGTACAATAATGCCTCTTCTCCCGTAGCAGCCGCAGCACCACCGAACAGCTCGCTGGCAAGTCCTGCAGTAGACGCCGACGCCGATGAAGAGTTCATCGAGCCCGAATCGATGACAACACAATTGGTGTCATCTTTCGGTGCTGTGTTCAGGTGACGAGCCGCAGAGGAGAAGATCACCTCTGATTGGTTCGCGGACACAACGAGGTCTGAGTCTTATAGCGTTGTTTGCCGTTGCACCGCGCATGATGTCTCATCAATGTATGTGTAGATGCCCTGCTGGGACTCATCTACCACGTCGACACCTTTGACATCCTGGCCCTTGATGCGCATGATTTTGATTTGTGCAGGGTCTGGCGCACCATAGCGTTTCTCAAATGCAGAAAGCACCATGAATTGCTTCTTTGGCGCTTGCAATCCCTGCTTATGTTCCTCGGACACAA
This sequence comes from Symbiodinium sp. CCMP2456, assembly GCA_905221635.1. Classification (NCBI taxonomy): domain Eukaryota; class Dinophyceae; order Suessiales; family Symbiodiniaceae; genus Symbiodinium; species Symbiodinium sp. CCMP2456. The sequence continues at coordinate 9,907 of CAJNDV010036198.1, forward strand.
CAACCTGTTCAGGATTCTTTAAAAGATTGTTCTTCCCCAGCCGCATCGCAGGATTAACAGCCTTCTGCTCCACCAGATTGTCCTTCTGCCCTAGGAACTCGTGGTTGGCACAAGGGTCGCTGTCGAGCACCTTGTCGACAGCTGTCATGCTGCCATGCTTCAGAATCCAGCCGCCCACATCGGCCACCTGCCAACAGCCAAACCCCACACCACAGGCAGTGTACCAGAATTAGCGAGACATGCCCCTGACCGATGACCGATGAGCGTACCAAAATTAGGAGAGCATTTCCCGGACCGTACCGTACCGGCTGTACCAACCGTACCGACCGTACCGTACCAAATTTAGCACAGCATTTCCAACATTTAGCAAAGCATTGCTTTGCTAAATGTTGGAAATGCTTTGCTAAATTTGGTACGGTACAGTCGGTACGGTTGGTACAGCCGGTGCGGTACGGTCGGTACAGCGGTACAGTACAGTTACGGTACGTGTACAGCATAGCATAGTACATGTGACGTGCATATGCACACACATCGCGTCACATCACTATTACTGTTCACTCGATGCAACTGACGCAACCGCTACATCATGACCTCGCACGGCTTAAGGAACCCCTTCTACAACTGAAACTGAAACTTACAGCCTTGAAACAGACTTAGGATTGGACTCCAATATCAACTACAAACCACACCTGGCCTTTCGACACATCAAGCAATGGCACCCGACTGGAGCATGTAGTGACCCACGCGCCCAGGCAACATAATTGCCCCAGGCAGATTCCATGGATTTCAACTGGTCATACTTGCTCTCATTCGTCGACCACTCGCCACAACGACGACATCTCTTGGGTGTGTAGTCGTCCGGGAATCCGAATGGAATGTCAGGAACCACTGACGAAGGCATGGCGGCACAACACAGTACACAGTTGCACGGGGTGGTTTGTGTAGTGCAGAGAATTGGACTGCTCCTCGAGCTAACGACCACGGGCGCACGGCTCACTAGCAACTTCAACTCATGTCATGAACAATCCTCAGCTGAATCATATGCCGGCAAGTTCAAGGTTCGGCCCCACCATGTTTTGACCCACCAACAAAGTTGACTGCACGTGTGTTGCTGTGAAACGTTGGAACTTGAACTTGGCATGGATTGAAGCAGTGATGCTTCCCGGATGCCCTGGCATCCCTAAACCATCCGGAAAATCTGTTGTCAGATTTTCAAAAATCAATCAATCACCGATCACCAGGGCTTGTGCCAGGATACAAAGTCAGGTCGGCATCGGCGGCATCGGCAGGAATGTTTTCAACCTCAGATCAGATCAACCAAAGCGCACATGCAGTTGTCACATATCATCAAACTGATGCACGGCTTCAGCTCATGCGTGACATCTCTCGTTATTTCATATTTCAGGAGTGGAGCAAGTCCTTGTGATCTGTGGCACATGACCGATCAGGGATACCCAGACCTGCTTCCAGCCATGCCATCATAGCCGGCTCACAGTGGTCGGGCAGCTTCTTGACGGCGATCAGGGCAGAGCATTTGCTGTGCAGACCTTACATCAGTTCATGGGATGGCGGGTTATGTATGTTTGGCATGCAGCACACAGAACAAATCTCATCACACAACAAACCAGTTTGAAGAATAGTGGCTGCATCTGATACTCACAGCATGCGTGGGGGTGTCGGGTCGCACTTCAGTGATCCGACCTGAAACTTAAACATCAAGAGTTGGGTGGTCGCACATCACAGTCCTACGTGCGACAAAAAAACACAACATGATCATACCATTCACGCTGCCCAAATGTTTCTTCGTGGCCGGCTGATCATCATTGCTTTTCACCATCGCAAACACATACCCAGCATCATCTTTCCATGGCTTGTTCAGGTCTCGCTGATGCTGTTCAAGCTGATGTTGCTGTCGTTGTTGCTGTTGCAATGGAGACGGCTGTGGACCTGCAGACGAGCTTGCCCGCTCGGGCAGCGCGATTGGCCCTAGATCAGCTTCCAAGGCATCCGACCAAGCTTCCGCAATTATTCGATCTTCATCTGTTTCAGTCTTCTGATTGCGTCGGCGCCGGTGTTGTAGTTGTGGCTGGTCGTTGCGTTGCTTTCGGCGTCCTGCAGTGAGTGTCTAGTCTAAATTTCTAAATGTTTAAAACTCACAGCTCACAGCTCACACACAGTTCATCTAGTCCTGGCGTTGCCTTGCGTTTTGGCGGTGCTTGCCCCAACGCTTTCTTCAGCAGCGAGCCCTGCTTGCCAATCAGGTGGTCTTCAGAATCTGAATCAAGATCTTGACCTCTCTGCTGAAGCCCTGCAACTCCGTGCACACCAGACTGCAGGTCAACCAATGATTGCTTTGATGCTACAATAAGCCTGATGGAACCCAGCTCTGTTGCAGAATAATCAGCAGTGCTCAGGTAGGTCTCAGGCCTAGTCGCGACACTGTAAAGCAATTCAGGCATCGTTCTCAGGACAGCAGTGCCTTGCGTGAGCAGCATGTCTGCATGCACATCCCCATTCGGCTCTGCACGTTCTCGAAGCCGAAATTCAATTCCAGTGAAGTCGAACGGCGAAAACGAAACTCTCCCCAAGATATAAAGTTCGAGCAGCTTGTCACTGCCAGCCTGTGACACTAACAACAAACCATGATGGGGCAAATACCCCTGCTGCTTGCGGATGGCCCGAAGCTTTCTCAGCAAAGCCAGGCATTCGTCTCTGAGTTTTGTGTACCTCACCTTGACTCGAGAAATCTGAGCCGAGCACACGCATTCACATGGGCATTCCTCATCTTCAGACGATGACCACTCTTCTTTCGGATCATATTCCAACACATCGCAGTGCTCGCGTTCGAACTGAAGGCTCTTAGCACGCATCCAGTTGCCAGCATACTCGCGACGGCACTTGTCAACATGTGATTCCGAAATTGCAAAGTGTTCGTCGCTGATAGCTGCAAGATCGAAACCATCAGTTATTGCAGTCTTCGTACGTTTGGCCTCGGCCTGCACAACGGAATTCTCGGGCCCCTGAACTTGCGCCAGCATGCGCTTGTTCTGCTGATTCATCAGTCTAGCTTTCATCGACATCTCCTGCCGAAGCCACCCCAGGTCGTCCCAAACTATTGAACTATTGAACTATGACGTAAGTAAAGACTCCAAATGCCGACTCTTAAATAAATTAGTAACATGAGTGCTGTCCTGTCTGAGATCCGGGTCATTCTTCCAAGTTGCAGACGCAGCTTCCCACACTCGGCGGCGAGCTCGGTCTGCTGACTCACCAGGTTGCGTCACCTGTGCTCTCAATTCTCTCAATGACACCCTCTCAATCAATGGAAGGTGCTATGGGGGGGGGGGGGGGGGCTCCTGCATTAGCAGCATATACAAGACTTTATTAACCCCCAACCTTCTCAGCAAGCTGTGTAGACAGATAAATTGTGAAGCCGTTGTAAACCTTCGGCTTGTCGGGCTTGTTGTCGATAACAATTGCATCATCATCGTCGGCTCTCATCTCCAATCCATTTGTCATTGGAAACGACATAGAGTTCTCGCCTTAGATGCCCAAGCCCTAGCGCTGGGCCGCTGGGCTTATGATCGATTCGGCCACTGTGTGCTGACAAAGTCTTGTACCAAGTGTACCAAGTACTAAGTAAGCAGCTTTCGGCAGCGGTCACCTTGAGCATATAATGCTGGTGTTCTTTCTGAAGTTCAGATAGCATGAATTTGCCGACCTCATATGAAGCTGAACTTGCGATGATGAGACAACCTGAATGGGCCTAAATGCCACTGTCGCGAGTGGACTCAGCGCCACACCATGCTGGTGATGCCGTGGCCTCTGCCTCTCGTTGCCCTAGGCCCAGGCTGTGAGATATATTTGGTGTAACAGCACGTCTGCGATCGTCCACTTGCAGCCAAGCAGACATCCTTTGCGAGGATGCCCTCGCAAAATTGCATTCAATCTCCGAGTTGATGAGCTTCCGCATGTGTGTCATCTTGACCTGAACAGAAAGGTTCATGAACTGCCTCGTTCCAGCGTTCACACAATTCAGCTCACGCAGCTAGGCTCCAAACTGCGGAGAACAATCTCCCTCCTGGAAGGAGATCTTTGGCCTCATACCCTCTGGCCTTACATACTTTCAGATCAACTACATTCTTCGATGCCAAAGCAAGCAGCTCAGTAATTAATCGACAATGTGTTTGACAAACTGATACCACTCTCTCCACTCTCCCACACAAACACGCCGACACCGACACCGAGGCAGAAATAGAGAGAGAGAGAGAGAGAGATGCGCACACACATGCACTCGCACGCCGACAGCCTGCATGTACATTCGGAGCCGAAGAGAATATCTTGTATCAAGACAGCACTTGGAGGCACTGCAGAATTCGCCGGCGATTTGAAGTCGCCGATCCATGGATAAATTTTCATCCAACAGAGCGCCCAGTTTCCCAGGCCACACCTATCTGTCCATCAAGAAATCATAGAAAATGCACTATGATCACTCCATGACCATGATCTACTACATGTCGACACCGACGCTGCTTTTAGAAATGGGTAACGCAGGAGCCTTGAAAGGAAGAACAAGCCGATGCCATGTGTGGCTCATCGCGCTACAGATGCAGAAGCTTGCAAGCTGGAGCCCATCAGCATCCAGACCTTGGTAACTGACTCAGCTACAGTCGGCTACAGTCGCAGTTCGTCACGGAATCATCTGAGCACAGCACCGGACAGTATCACACTCCTGGGCTGTGACGCCATGGAGGCATACTGTGACACTGCTTGTGCCGCCGGTGACCTGTCAGCAATCTGTCTGGGACTTGATGGCATTGTGAACTCACCGTGAAATTGAAATTGAATCACCACTCATTGGCCTTGTCGCTGACGTCATCAGGACGCTCGGCAACACAGACTGATCGCTTAGCCATCTGTCGCTTGACGAGTCCCGGAAGAGACCGTACCTCAATTGAACGGAACACGGAACACTGAAGAACCGGAAGAAACTCCACAACTCCAGACTCCAGACTGTCAAGCCACATGATGCGCTCAATTGGAGAGATCGTACAAGAAATGATCTTCAGATGATCCAATGAAAGCGGGTTCTTCAAGAACGAGGACACCTTCTTAGCGCGGGCACGCTGAACTCGGTGATAATCCTCGGTGTCGCCGAGCTCGTTTCCAATATCCGCCATGACAGGGACGGCGGAGTCTTCCTGCTCAGGTTGCGCAATCAAAGGCAACACTTCAAAAAGCGATGCGCAGCGCAGGAACTGGCAGTAACATGCAAAGTTCAAGTTGTTTCTGCTGCTGATTCGCGGATGGCAACTCAGCACCCGCTCGGGATCCACAAAAGTTGCGCTGCACTCTGCACTACGGATTCGCAGCTGTATAGAGCTTTGGAATCAAAACGCAGCCGCAGCACTACGACCTCATTGGTCATCTAGACGAGGTCGCTTGTTGCGACTGTCGTGCCGGGGCTCAGCGCCGCATGGTGCACCGCCGCCGCCATCCTCGTCGTCCTCGCCACCAGAAGATGACGCGCCGCCGGAACGCTCGCTGAGGTGCTCGCTGCCAACGGGAGTCGGTGGATCTCGAGCAGTCATGTCAGCATTGCGGACCCAATCCCGTATCTCCTTGATGGCACTGATGGCCCATGCCATGAAGACCTCAGGAGTCAGAGTCACGCATGATGAACAAACCGCTGGAATGAGTGTATATAACTTATATAACCTCACAACGGAATGCTAAAAGAAAGACAAAGAGTCAACAACCTGGCGCTTGAAGTCATCATCCGAGATCTCGAACCGGTCTTCCCCTTCAGTTGGCTCGCGCCACACCCAGCGGCTACCGCTTGTACCCTCGCCCTCGCCGCCACCAGTGGTTGAGCCGGCCGACCGCTCGTTCGGTGGCTGTGGTCCACGCATGCTCAGCGGAGGAGGAAGGCGACGCCGACGAGGCCGATTCACTGGCTCAGGAGGCGGAGGTCCTCGACGTGGTGACTCCCGTTCCGCTGGAGGCGGAGGCACAGCTGAAGTGTCGAGCTCCCAGAGCCTGTCAAACTCCGCCCGGTCCCGCGCCAGCTCGGAATCGGTGGAGGGTGCCCCTGCAGCGCTCAACCACAACGCTCCCGCTGCCAAAATATCTGCAACCCGCCAACCGAGCAACCAACGAACCGAGTAACCGAATCATAACATAACTCAACTCAATTGTGCATCCTCATTGCCTCATCATCATCCTTACTCAATGATCATATTGTGTGCCAAGCTTCTGGGAAAATCCGGCTCACCCGGCTCACCCGGCTCAGCAGGCACACCCAGCTCATCAGGCACACCTGGTTCGTGTGTTCGGTAGTGCTGCTTAGTATGTATATTATGAATTATGAATGTTTCTAATTTCTATTTATAGTATATTATGATTAAAAAAAATATGTAAATTCTGTATATGGTGAATATGGTGTAGGTAGTCACGAAAGAATGCAGGCCTTCACCTTCACCCAAGACCGTAGTCGGTGGTCGGCCAGGGTCGTCCATTCAGCCGCTCAAGTCGAGGCTCAAGTGACTCGACAATAGGAGCTTGCGGCTGCGGCTCACAGCAGCACTTGCGACTCGCACGAATGACTCAACTTGACTCAACCATGCGACAGTGCACATCCCGATTTCTACCTTCCCCATCCCATCCCAGTCTGGCCTCTTTGAAGAGAACCCTCCAGGCTTGTCCCAGAAGATTGTGCACGCCCATCAGAAGCATTGCCCAGCGGCTGGCAGAGCCGCATGTCAGCCACCTTGACAGCACCGGCACCGGCGGCCTTCGGCCGATGACGGCCACCAAGGAAAGCCATAGCTTCGTACCTCGGATTGATAACAAAGCCCTACCCTACCGCATGCCCACACTCAAGAACCAGCGAGCGCAAGTGCAGTCAAATTTCACCAGTCAGTCTCAATCAGCCAAGGCACAAGACTCCTTCCTGCTCTTGCAACACCCCAGTCGGCAATGATGCACTAGTCGTTCCTTCCGCCAGTCCTGAGCTAGTCTGAAACGTGAGAACAGTGAACGACGTGAGGTGTGAAGCCTGGAACAGAATAGAATAGTGAATAGGGATCGGACTCCATTGGCCATCGCCAGAAGAATTTCCACATCATCTCCTCGGTCGTTGTCGCCGTCATGGCCGCCTGGTTTTGGGCCTCGGATAATCCGAGTCGGATTAATTGTAGTGCAGTTGTGGCCAGTGGCAAGCATGGGAACAATCGGAACAATCATCGAGGCTCTGACTTTCTCGCAAAGCCTCCTTGATGAATGCTGCCGCGTACTCTTTGTTCTTCGGACAGGGCGGTGTGTATTTCACCTTCAGCTTGGCATCCACAATCCGGCGGCATTGCACCAATAGCTCGTAGAAGAGACTACCTTATGTCAAATTCAAATGGGTCAAATCAGACAAATGTCAGACAGTCATCACAAGTCACGACGTGGGCTTGACGGGAAGTCGCACTCACTCACACTGACAAATGAATCTGAGATGCCTTGGGTGCAAATGGATACGAAGGAGAACCTTGGAGTAGCCGAAGAGCAGTTTGCTCTGCACGAGCCACTGACAAATCCCAGCTAATTCAGCCACGCCACAGGTCCGGAAGCACCCCGGCGGTCTTCCAGAGGATTTCTGTTGCCAAGTTGGCTTGATGCCTCATGTCAAATAAGGACAACCAGTGAGTGACTGTCTGAACTGCACTACTGCACTGCACTTCACTTCGCCAGATAAGGACTCCACATCAAGCACTGCTGCTTCACCACCTGCCATACTTGTTAAGTTCGACAACAACAGCATGGCATGGAGCTGGAAAGTTGCAAAAGGTAAAACAAACTCCTGAAGTCGAACAAGCCAGAGGGGCCAAAGTGTTCTCGTCAGCCATGTCGGCTATCCGTCGTATCATCGAGAGATTAGCCGAAGCCGAGTCGCACACGAACATAAGGACAAAGAGATCGCAATGTTTCGCAATGCCTTGGCTGTCACGGCAATGTTGAAAAGCCAGCCGCTGTGGCAATGTGCTGTATACTGTACTCAAAGGCAGGTCACTGAGAGGAGGCACAGGTTGTGTGCTCTGCAAGGCACGCCACAGGGACGCCGATGTCTTTCGTCGCAACACGGCTGGAGGATTCACAACCTGCAATGTACTGTGCACACGCAAACACGTAGATTTCGTCTTATTGCAGAAGCAAGTTGAAACAAGCAAGACTACTTGTTAGCATGTGACACCAACCAAGCCCATGACGAATTTGCTGAGCACTTCGGTGCTGTTCGGCTTCGCCATGAGCAGCGTTGATCGAGACACCTCAGTGAGCATTCTGGTCATTCTGGGTCAATCAATTTTGGGCTGGACTTTGCCGAACACAAACTGTGTGACTGCATGGCAGGAGTAGGAACCCGGCCATCACCGACATTGTAGTCGTTGTCTCATTCATCATATTTTTTAATCTCAGCATTTGCCCCGTTTCATCGAATTCGATGTGGAGAGCCAAGCATCTTGAATTCTCCTGGGAGTCTGCGACAGCCAATCCGCACGCCGCAAGCTATCTTGGAACATCAACAGGGAAAATGTCCTGCGTCGCTTTGTCGAAGCCCGCCCTCTGTTTCTCCAAATACAGCTGACATAAAGCATGACGGGCCTTTCAACACAATCGTGTGACTGCCGCTACCCGCTACCTGTTGCAACTGAATGCCATGCCAGACGAGCCTTTGCGATTGTGCCAGTCGCCGAGCCCATCCAGAAAGCAATGGAGTTGAGACTAAACCTCACAACCGCACTGCTCTGAGATCAAGCATGGCGTGATCTACAGCCCGGGCCGACACTGATGCTGACAAAGCAACATCGTTGGGGAAGTACTCTGATGCTTGCGCAGCCGCAAACGATTGCCAATCTTCCCTTTGCCTTGGCCTTGGACCATGATGCTGGCAGTCGATCTTCCTAAAGAAACTCGCAGTATCGCCGACGTTGCCCATGTCTTGTAACGTCCTGTCAGAATCTGAATATTTAACTATCTGCCAAAAAGAACTTGCACATCTGCCGACATGTGTTTCATGCCAAGCAATTCGGGGCTTGACGGCCTCGTCCTTTGATCTTTCCGTCATGACGTCGTTTGCGATTGACCATATCATCATCGATGACGTCCGCTTGGCGGACCACGTGATCTCTATTGAATTTCTTCAAGTGATCCCTGTCGCCAGTCCAATTACAATTCACTCGCAGAGTCTTGCCGAAACGTGACCCCCAAGCCCAAGCGCCTGAACTTGTCGATGAAGCGGGCGCTCTTTGATATGATCCTCTTCTGAGCTTTTCCTGGCCGAAATGTGATAACAACTTATCATATTGCTGTAAGTGCGTATGCCGTATGCCATTGACTTGTCACGTGACCTGACCTAGCCTAAATTCTAAGATGTCCCCGGCCTGCCCTTGCTAAAGCACAAGCACTGTGCCGCGAGTGTGTCTTCGCAGAGTTTTGCCGGGCAACAGCAGCTAGCTGCTCATGCAATCTGGCTGCAACTCCAGTTGCAGCAGCGGCATTTCCATCAGATGATATCGCAGGAATCGCAGGCACTGAATTCCGCATCGCAAAGCTACTCAGCGCAATCCATATCTAATTGCTGTCTTGCTCGATTCTCAGTCCGGCTATGATTCTTCAAGGTCGAGTAAAGCCCCGGACCAAGTGATGTTGGTCTAAGCCTCTAAGCTGAACATGCCAAATGATGCATCGACTGGGCTGGGCTCCGAAGTAGCTGCTGGACCCGGGCGAAGATTAACAGACTGCAAACAAGCCGCCCCTTACGTCCAACACAGCGCCCCAAATAGGCGACCCATACATACCAACAAGGCGCCCCGTACGTACCACTAAGCCGACCCATATGCGTACCAACAAGCCGCTCCATACGTACCAACAAGCCGCCCCAGACGTACCAACAAGCCGCCCCATACGTACCAAGAAGCCGCCCCATACGTACCAACAAGCCGCCCCGTACGTACCAACAAGCCGCCCCATACGTACCAACAAGCCGCCCCAGTACACCGCACCTCCACGTGCAGCATATATAGAAACCATAGCTTGCATTACTCTTGAAACTCGCCAATATTGCATTGTACGAGTTAGCGACAAGCACAGGCTCTGACCTCGGAGGTAGGCGAGATGTTGACACACCCGAGTCTCGGACTCGTCTACGCAAGTTTTGCCAGCTATCGGAAGATGCTTACAGACAGCTCCTCACCCCGTCTTCCGATGCTTGAAAAAGACTGCTCCCTGAGTGTGACTGAGCTTGTGCACTCCATGCGTATACCGCTCAGTCAGAAACGTTCAGTTGTTTTCCTCTTCTGTGATGCCAGTATCCGACCTCAGTGTTTGGCTGCATCCGAGCATCCTTTGCTTTCTTGTCGTAGCCCAGTAAGCCTTAGCCATGTGGAACTATCTCAAGCCAGCCGACTCCATCATCGATCTCACTTCGGACGCCGAAAAGGACGAGCCAAAGCACGGCGAGCCAGCCGACTCCATCGTCAATCTCACTTTGGACGCCGAAGAGGACGAGCCGAAGCACAGCGACCATCTCAAGCAGGCTGCGCCCATCAAGCTCGAGAAGACAGTTTCCACGAAGCGGCGCCTCACGAGCAAAAGGCCAGTTCCAGAGATGGACACCATGCCGAGTGACGACCTGGTCGATGCTCACAAGCGCGGCAAAGTTATTTACAGGGAGAAGCGGGCCCCCCACCAGAGTCACGGGAATTGCCGTGGGCTACACGGACCTTGCCTCATGGGGCGCAACGGAGCGGCTGCACCAGCAGGACCTTCCGGGCTCTGCGACCTCTGCAACCTGGAGGACATCCAGCTGTTGCACGAACATGGTGAAGGTCGCTTAACGCATCTCCTGCTTCAGCTTGCAGAGCCGGAGGCTTCTGTGGCACTCAAGCGCATCCACGACAAGGACGCGGCCATCGCAAAGGACCTGAAGCATAGAATGGAGAGAGCCCGCCATAGGAAGTCCGCACACAAAGTGCGACGAGGGCCTCGAGGCCCTTACAAGAAGAAAGGCGCCAAATGAAAGGTGTCAGCATCTCAGACGACATGACGACACTTGCTTTAGGAGAGATGTTGTTCAGTCCTGGAGTCACGAACGTGCAAACTCTGATGATGCTGTCTTGTGTGCGGCTGCTTCAGTTTCCATAAGCCTGGCACTTTCGGTAAAAAAACACAACTAGTGCTTCGTTCAGTGCAGTCACCACCTGCTCAGAGTTGTCCTGCCTGGAGCAAATATAATCGTTGATGACAATGACAGCAGCCAAGTGCCAACTCCCTGCAGCGAGCATTGTGCTCTGCTCCGAAGCTGGCAGACTACGTAGGTCAGGAACGGAGCCCGATTTTGACCGGACAGCCTCAGGTCGAGGCCTCGCCGGCGAGCAAAAGCTGCAGCACTGAAGTCCCAGGCGTGATGTCAACTGCACCCACTTCGAGACTCGCTGCTTGTACTGTGTACATGTGTTCTAGCACACAACTTGCCTCTGCCGGAGCCTTCCTGCTAAGCTTTCTCGAGTATTCCCCGCCTCTTCTCAGCATCATGGCCGACGGATTGCTCGGTGCCTCGACCTCTGCTCCGGCTTCTAAGACCGGCGGGGACACTCGTCGTGTCAAGTTATATCCATGGGACTCGACCGCAAGCCAACTACTGGAACCGTACGGCGAGTCGGCGATCAGCTCATTGTCCTTGGCCGACCTGTGGAAGGCAGTCAACTCCGGGAATAAGTCCGCCATGTACCATAGCCATCTGTGCGCTCCGGTCACCGATCAATGGCACATCGGTGCAGGCATATCGCTCACGGCAGCGGCCTTGGAAGCTGCCGCCGCAAATTTCAAAACGGAGTACATGCAGCAGCTCATCAATCCCCAGTACTACGAGAAGATCAGCACGGAGCTCGTCGAGCTGGAGCCCGTTTTCAAAGTCCTCAATCTGGGGAAAGGCAGTCAAGTCGAGAAGGATACTGGCAGCTTCAGGGCGGCCAAACGATCCCGGCGCGATGGTCCCAAACCAGCCCCAGTCACAGAGGCGGAGGTCCTCGACGCTGCCCGCAAGATGTACAAGTGGCTGGCCAAGCCAAGCTCTGCCTTCCGGAGTTTTCTGTTCATCACCTCGGCCGGCAACACATTTTATAGCGGGCATGTCGCGGAGGTGGTGGCGCGGGCGGCAATCAGCCACAAACCGATGCGCGAGGAGGACTTCGTCACGGCCATGCAGGCTCGCTTACAAAAGCCGGCAGCAGAGCCCGAGTCCAGTGCCAAGCCCAGCTCCGACGCCACCGGCTTGTTCTGAGTGAGGTTAGTGAGAGCCTGCGTAGTCCACATCGCATTGAAGTGACTATTGCATTGTACGAGTTAGCGACAAGCACAGGCTCTGACCTCGGAGGTAGGCGAGATGTTGACACACCCGAGTCTCGGACTCGTCTACGTAAGTTTTGCCAGCTATCGGAAGATGCTTACAGACAGCTCCTCACCCCGTCTTCCGGTGCTTGAAAAAAACTGCTCCCTGAGTGTGCTATCACATGTATCTAGCAGATGCATGTGTGTCTGGCCAGACGCTTCAATCATTGAGCAGCTGCTTGTGTACTTGCCGGGATGTGCAGCACGCTATGCATCTGCTATTGTGCGCCCGAGCCAGTCCTGTTGAACCATCTTGATAAACTCGCTCGATTCCCGCCTGCCTCGTACTCATCACAATGGCAGACGGCTTGTTTGGCGCCTCGCTGCCTGCCTCGGCGACTTTGGCGGAACAGTCGCCTTTGGGCGGCCTGGTCAACCTAGGCAACAGCTGCTTCGTGAATGCGTCCATCCAGGGCATCCTCGCCATTCCGGCGGTGGTGCGTGCCCTGGGCGCTCGCCAACAAAGTCCTCTGGAGGAGGAGCTGCACAAACTGCTGCAGAGAATGCAAACAGGTCACGAGCAAACACCGCGGGCCATAACAGACCTGTACTACACGGGTCGGCAGGAGGACGCGGCGGAGTTCCTGATGGACTTCGTCGACAAGTGTCCGACCTTAACTGTTCTCTCTCGAGGCCTGGAGCGTTCCAGGTTCTTTTGCAGGCACTGCTCCGTCTCTCGACACTCGTCGACGGCACCTTTCTGCAGTATGCAGCTGCATCTTGAGGAAGCCAGATCCGTGTCGGAAGCTCTCGCGAAGTATCGTCAACAGACAAGTCCACTTGATTTGGAAGAATGGCAATGTCATTGCAGCCCACTGCGTGAGAGTCCCTTGGAGACTCCCGACGTGGTGCAGTGGCCGCAGGTTCTGAGCATTAACTTGAAGAGATGGCAGACCGATGGAACAGTGAACAGAACTCGGATCGTCTGTGACAAGACGCTGGACCTCGACGACACTCATTACAGGCTGATGTCCGTCATCA
>CAJNDV010036199.1:6882-23317 GCA_905221635.1 Symbiodinium sp. CCMP2456
AACCCAAAACCCTAAAGGCTAAACCCCTAAACCCCAAAACCCCAAAACCCCTAAACCCTAAACCCCTTAAACACCCAGGTAGCCCCTGTCACTGAAAGCTGGCAGGCGCGCATCAACTCTCCCAGGGAAGCGCCAGGAGCTCGTCCAGTGGACAACATTTAACTAAAACGGTTTAGGGTTTTGGATTTTGGGTTTAGGGTTTAGGGTTTGGGATTTTGGGTTTAGGGTTTAGGGTTTAGGGTAAATCCTAGTTTAGGGTTTAGGGCTTTGGGTTTAGGGTTTAGGGTAAATCCTACCTGTAATATAGGGGGGGTTCGGGGGTATAGTATACTATTTATATATTACGGAACCCCCCAAAGCCCTATTTTAATTATTAAGGCCTCTACATTAGCCGAAAAAGACCTTCTTGAGGCTCCTTAGTATAGTTTCTATGTATACCTCCTTAGGCAGGCAGGTTTTCGGCGTTGTGTTACAGCTTCTACAATCCTTCAAACCCCCTCAGGAAACCCGGTTAAACCGGAGAAATAGCCCGCGTTGGTCCTATACAGCCTACACTAGTCCTATGCAGTTTTCCAAACTGTACAGAAACTTTGAACCCTAAACTATATAAGCCCCAAGGACCCTAAACCCTAAACCTCCAACCCTAAACTATCCCAAGCCCTGAGCCCTCGATCCACAGCCTCAGCCTACCAGGCCTTCTACCCATGCGGACGGAAAAGGGGCTTTAAAACAACACAAAAAAACAGAGCCCTACACCCTGCACCCTGGCTGGTTCATGCTTATAGGGTGGCATCCTAAACCCTAAACCCTAAACCCTAAACCCTAAACCCTAAAGGGTTTAGGGTTTAGGGTCTAGGGTGGCATCCTTCGCACCGTTGAGGCCCACCGTGCCTTTGGGCAGCCGCGATCCTGGGATGAAGCGAGAGCTCGATGCGGAAGGGTGGGGGAGCCTGGACTCGGGCCTTTAGGATTAGGGTTTAGGCTTTAGGGTTTAGGATTTAGGGTTTAGGGTTTAGGGCCTTTAGGATTAGGGTTTAGGTTTAGGGGTTTAGGGTTTAGGGTTTAGGGTTTAGGATTAAGGTTTGACGGGTTTAGGGCTTGTAACATAGGGGCCTAAATAATTACCTATACTATTGTGGGTGGTTCCTTATTATATAATTATAGTAGTTATAGTATAATGGACCCCAAAACCCTATTCTAATTATTGAGGCCCAAACATTCGGGCTTTTAGGATTGTGTGGCTTTGTTTCTTGTTTCAAGACTTTGGGGCTTCAAGAGTTCAGGATTTGGGGTTTAGGGTTTAGGGTTTAGGGTTTAGGATTTTTGGCGCTTCGGGTTCTTTTATGGCTCTAGAGCTTTCGGGTTTTGCGATTCAGGTGTTACGGCCCGAGGAGTTTAGAGATGATATTTCGGGCTCTGGGACGTGGGGTTCAGGGCGTTTGTTTAGGGCAACATGGCTTGAAAGTCTTCGATGGCTGCACAGCGATTTCAAGCCCAGGACTTTGGACAAAAGCCGTTAAAGCCCTGTAAGCCAGAGTGTGCTGTGTGGTCGCGATAGCTGTGCAGATCGCACTAAACTTTAAACGACAAATTACACCATAGATCGCATTGAGGATGTCTCTATATAGCAGTTTAAGTCGATGGTTTGAGGTTATTCCTTCAGTAAGGATTTGGAGTCTGTGGGCTTATCTGTATTCCGCTCCAAACTACGCATCAATGACCAGGAAGTTGGGTTTAGGACATAAGGTAATGTAGGTTGGTATTTGAGGGTTGTTAAGGTATGATTGTTAGGTACGTGGATCCTGTTCGGGTTGGACTCTGACGAGCTTTATGGACCCATTCCATGTGGCTTCCAGAGGCATGGGATCCTAAACCCTAAACCCTAAAACCTAAACCCTAAACGGTCTCCTGCACGAAGGACAATCATGCCCCACACACCAGGGCCGCCTGAACAACAACGATGGGCTGCGCACTCTCCCAAAAGCATCAGCCCTAAGAGCACCACACGTCCTAAGACCCAAAGAATCCCAAGCGACACCCACCCTAAGCCCTAAAGGCCCTAAGCCCTAACGCCCAAAACCCCAAACCCTGAACCCTAAACCCTATAAGCCCTCAATCAGAAACCCTAAACCCTAAACCCTACATCCCAAAACCCGCTAAGACCCCAAAGTCCGGCCCCAAAGGCCCTCAGCCCAAAACCCTCAGCCCTAAACCCTAAACCCAAAAACCCGCTAGGACCCTAAAGTCGGAATGCCTGGCAGGCCGATCTCTCCACCGAGTGTGCCGGGGCCCTGGCACGAGCGGTTTTTGATCGATTCGGAGAGGGCAGGGTGTTTCGGGTTTGAGGGTTTAGGGTTTAGGTTTAGGATTTAGGGTTTAGGGTTTAGTGTTTAGGGTTTAGGGGTTTATGGAGTTACGGTTTAGGGGTTTTGGGCTTGTGGGGTTTAGGGTGATGTCAGAGCCTACCACCCCAACAGACGACATAGAAGCCAACGCCTTGGCTACACCAGGACTTCTGCAATGGAGGTTCCAAACATCCCGAATTTGTGGGGTTCTTACAGCTTATTGGTTCGTTGGAGAGCTTGTTGAGCCCCTTCCCTTTTCGTTGAGCGCACGAGGGCATTTGGGGGTTGAGGGTTTAGGGATTAGGTTCCCAGACGTAACCATAGCCCTTATCCCTTACTGCCTTAGTTAAGGAGTAGACCGTGCCGGAAAATTGAGTAGGATCCCTACCCTAAACCCTACACCCTACGCCCTACACCCTACACCCTAAACCCTAAACCCTACACCCTAAACCCTAAACCCTAAACCCTAAACCCTAAACCCTAAACCCTAAACCCCAACCCCAAATAGGATTTAAGGCAACCTCCTTGATTGGAAGGCCTGGGTTAGTCTCGGAAGTGCCAGATTCTAAGGTTTCAAGTTTGGGCCCCTAATATGGACCCTTAGGCCGTCTAGGGACCCTTATAAGGGTACATATGGGGTATATAGCAGGTGTGGGTTAAGGGCCCATACTAGGGTCCCATGGTTTCAACCTTTAGACAGATTCTTCACCCCCAGGCCCCACACTCCAAGCCCCCCACTGCTTCCACCAGAAAAAAGTGCGAAAGCCATCCTCTGGGGGGTAGATGTCTAAGCCAAAGGGTCCAAAGTACCTACATAGTGTAGGGTTTCTATATTAGGAATTGTTATGATGATTTGGGAAAGTATCCCCCATAACAGCTCCTAGGCCCCTTTGGGTAAGCCCTCCAAGCCCCAAAAGCCGGACGCATCACCAAACTCCTCCGGCAAGACCTCGAGTATGGTTGTCGTCGGATGCAGACCCAGACCCTGCAAGCCTAAACCCTACATGCTCCCAGGGGGGTAAAAAAGGGCCTAAATAATTGCCAATCGTATTTTTGGGGTTCCGTACTATAATTACAGAAAAATGGGCCCCAGAACTCCATTCTAATTATTTAGGCCACTAAACTTAGTCACTACACCCTAAACCCTTATAGTAGAGCTTATAGAGCCCTTTATACGGAACCCTTTAAAGGAACCCGAAAACCCCGAAAGCCAAAGCCCGGTGCCCTTCACCTCCCCCTGAGGCGGGAGGCTGCATTGGTGGTGCTGGCCTACCGGAAGGAGCAAGGCCGGGACAAACAAACTCTAAACCGAAAGCCTTAAAATCTGAAGCTCTACCTGGGAATCCAAAACCCTACCGTTTTTTGGGGTTCTACCCTAATTAAGGGGTCATAACCTACTATTTTGTAGGGTTTGGGGTCACAGGTAAACCCTAAACTCCTGAACCCAAAGCTCTAAACCAACACCACACGCGCCACAGACGTCACTCGGTCCAGTGAGCTCGACTTTATCGAAGCTGAGTGGCGCCCCAAGAGACGTCTTTCGAATCAGATGGTTCTGTAGAAAGGGTTTTTCAACTAGGATTTCCAAGGGTTATAATCTAGGGGCGCAAATAAATTCAATAGAGTTTCGAGGGCTTTGGGACCGGAGATGTAGGATGCAGAACCCCTGTAAATCCCTGCGCCCCCCTGAACAAAGAGCCCATGTAGGCATGTAGACTTTCATGATTGGGATTACCCTAAACTCTAAACCCTAAACCCTAAATCCTAAACCCTAAACCCTAAACCCTAAACCGATGTTCGTTTAGGGGTCTGGACCTTCCGGGTTTCGGGTGCTTTTTGAAGTTTTATGTACGGGCTTGTAACACGTTTTAGGGTTTAGAGTTTAGGGTTTAGGGTCCTAAGAGGGGTGTTGTGTTTAGGGGTTAGGGTTTAGGGTTTAGGGTTTAGGGTCCTACGTTTCTAAGTCAGAAATACTTGGGACTGCCCGACCCCCAGACCCGAGGAGCGCGATGAAATGTCCTCGGAAATGAATATAAAGGCTGTAATATAGGGGCCTGAATAATTAGAATAGGGTGTGCGGGTATGTTATACTATTTTTTAATAAGGAACCCGCCCAAAACGGTAGGCCCCTACATTAGGCCATACGGTGTGTTTTGAACTTGTTTTCAACATGGTGTTGGGTCCAGGGTCAGGGTTTCAACTCTACTTCTTATGGCTTGAGAAGTGCTTAAGGCTTTGGCAAAGGATCATAGTTGTTTCAAACCTACACAGGATTTCAGAGTTCAGGGGGTATATGGACTTGTTAAAGACTTTTCGGGCTCATCTAATGGATCTGTCGCTGCCCACGTCCGCCATGAGTAGGGTTGCAGGTATCCCCAGGCCCTCACCGGGGTATTCACAAGCACAGTTACCATCCACTTACGAAGTCCCCGAACGCACAAACGACCTTGCCGGAACCCTCGATGTTTGTTCGATGCCTTACCCCTTTTCTTTCCAGCAGATGCCAGCACTGCAAGGCCGCACTGCAACCATTTAAGACACCAGAAGACGAGAAGCTGCTGAGCCGCATAGTCACATTTGCAACCCCCAGCGAACCCCTCGCTGCGAAATCCGAATCTATCAATCAAGCCTTAGACACTAAACCGCACGCTAGCAACCCTACGTCCCGAGTGGTGCGAGCCGACGACCCTCAGGTCAACCGAACAGCGCTTCCACCCTACAACAAGTTAAAGGAAGAACATTAAATTCAAAGCCCTCTCGATCACTTTGTAACAACCTATGAAGCCTGGAAAGACCCTGTAGAAGCCCTGAAGGCAAGCAACACGATGAAACGAACGCAACATGTTGCAACTTCATTCCCCAAACCTGGAGCCCTAAGCCTTTCGCCTGTACCCCACCTAAACCCCAGACCTTACTTCGTACACCTCCCCAAAGGGTCCAAAGTACCTATATAGTAGAATGTAGGGTTTCTAAACTAGGAATTGTTATTATGATTCGGGAAAGTATCCCCCGTAACAGTACCTAGGACCCTTTGGGCTCTAGCCACTACCCTTCCTTGAACAAGCCGGCAGAAATCCTATAAAGAACCCTTATTGAACCCCAGGCTGGGACGTCACCCTTAACCCTAAACCTACAAACCTGAGGCCTTGTCTCGCAGCCCTGCACCAGCTGGAGCGAGACCCAGCATTTTTGTTCTGTTTAGGGGCTAGGTTTAGGGTTCAGGGCTTAGGGTTTTACTGTTAAGGCCCCCAAAGCCCTAAACCCTAAACCCTAAACCGCCAAATGTAAGTAATGTAGGGGCCTGAAGCCCCAAACAACCCCCAGGGAGTACCCTTATGTGATCCTGTTAAGAAGCCCTACTGCAGGGGCCTTAATCATTACCTATACTATTTTGGGGAGTTCCGTAATACAATTGTAGTGTAATGGGCCCCAAAACCCTAGTCTAATCATTGAGGCCCCTAAACCCTACACCCTTATAGTAGCCCTTATAGAACCCTTTAAGGAACCCTTGAAAGGAACCCCAAAACCCTATTCTAATTACGAAGGCCCCTACATTAACTGCTTAACCTTTTGCTTCCACGGCCTTCCCCTGACCTTGGGGACCAAATGTCCCATGCAAGTAGGGGCCCTATACCCCTTTACTATGAATCCCCATGCGGTATATGAACCTGAAACCCTTTTGGGGTCCATGTCGTCCTTAAGGCATTGAGGTATGAGTATGCATGGAAGTACTGTATGTTACTATCACCACCACCCCCCCGCAGTTTATATAAGAGGGGACTACCTATAGCTATAGTATCATCAGCAATCAGTATTCTACTTACTCAGGCCCCCCGGCTAGACAGCGCTGACATGCAAATAGACCCGGGACTTACGCCCAACACTCCCAAACTATGGACATCCCTTGGGCCCTCAATCATGAAACCAAGGGCCCATGGATCCGTTTGACAAGGAAGCAGGAAGACACTATTTTTGGAGGCTTGCTGATCTGAGATTTGTGAGGCCTGTTGGATCTGTGTATAGCAGACATGATGCCGAGGTGGAAGACATCGTGCACGGTGTCCCGCAGGACGCAGCCCACTTTGGCACAAATTATTTTCAAATTGCCTTGCTGGCATCATAGATAGGGAGCTCAACAAAGCCTCAGTTAATGCATCAAGAACCGATGAGGTATGGCATGCCCCGCTTGCATGTACAAGTGCAGGCATATACTTGGTGCTTACACATATTTGCTTATCTGTTCGGTGGTTATGCACGGATGGATGGGCGTACGGGCACTGGTGGCCTTTTTTTATACATAGGTATGTAGATAGGTAGGTAGGTAGGTAGGTAGGTAGGTAGGTAGGTAGGTAGGTAGGAGGGAGGGAGGGAGGGAGAAGGTCAGCAGGCGGGCGGGCAGGTAGGAAGGTAGGAAGGCAGGTCGGTCGGGGTATACATGTAGGTATGTAGCATGTCTGTGGAGAGCTTCTTATCTGAGGTTGCGTGCTGACAAGCTTAAAGCATCTTGAAACCTACTAATATGGTGGATGATATAAATCCTGCATTACCCATAATATGGAATATACCATAATCTCCATAGTTTAGGTCCTTAAAGTAATGCAGCATTTCTATCATCAACCGTATGGTAAGTCTGATATGGTTAGCTTCCGCCAGAAACCACATCCGCTGCGCCGCAACGCCTTCGACCTGAACTGTTGGCCTCAGCCCGCGCTACGCCCTGCTCGATGCATGCAGCATGAGTGAACCCAATGATCTAGGGGCCTCAATAAATAGAATAGGGTTTGGGGGGCTCCCTTTTAAGGGGTTCCTTAAAGGGTTCTATAAGGGCTACTATTGGGGTTTAGGGTTTAGGGGCCTTCATGATTAGAATCGGGTTTTGGGGCCCCTTTAAAGGTTTCCTAAAAGGGTTCTATGTATCAGGGCTACTGTAAGGGTTGAGGGTATAGGGGCCTTCATACTTAGAATAGGGTTTCGGGATATAGTATATTCTAATTTTTTATAAGGAGCCCCCAACATAGTATTAGTATAGGTAATTATTTAGGCCCCTACATTAGTCGTAATAACAGGAACAAGCATCAAACGGTACAAGCAGAGTCCGCTACTGCATACGACTGCATCGACGGTTGGAACTTGTAACAGACAGGAACAAAATTCCAACTGCAACTCCCTCCCCAAAAAAAACAAACAGCTGCCCGAGCATCAGCACCGAACCATTTGCCCGAAGCAGTGCAAAGGCCCCACGCGAAGGTACCAGCTCCTGTCGCCGTACCTCGGGTTATCGTGGTTTTTGCCCGGTTTATCGACTTTGTGAGGACTTTACGAGATGTGAATAACAAGCTTTATGAAGGGGTGGGGCCGGGCCCAACAAGGATTTAGAGTCTGGGGGTTTGGATTACTGTACAGCTTTGGGGTTTTGGCGCACTGGGGCCTGGGGTTGAGGACTTTAGGTTACGGGTTTAGGCTTGGGATACTGCGCGTAGCTCGCGTGACAGAGCCTGCTGTTTGCATCTATGTTGCACACCGGCGCCTGCAGATTTACAGTTTCTGTGGATGCCACGGAGTTCGGCTACATGGGGCCGAAGAAATAGGCATGAACAGCGTCGAAACTCACATCAGTGGACATACCAGTCTCCGTCTGGTGTGTGGAACTGCCTGTCTTAGTCTTCTGAACTTGAATACCCTATATGGGTAGTTTTCTAAATTAGGGTCCCTTTTGGTGTCCTTTTCATAAGGGTGCCGTACTATATTGGGGACCTGAAAAGGGACCCGAATTTAGATAACTAACCATATACGATTTCTAGGTGGACGAATCTGCGACTCTCTGCTGGGCCCAAGGTCACTGAAGGCTTAGGTTTGGAGAGTTTATTATAGGGGCCTTAATAATTAGAATAGGGTTTGGGGTACATTATACTGTAATCATAACAAGGAACTCCTAAAGCCCTATTCTAATTATCAAGGCCCCTACATTGTAGGGTTCGTGGAGCGGCCGGACAGCATGTTAACTGGGACCTGGAAGACGCAACGATATGACCCTGAACCACCTGCTCAGTGAACCATCCACATCAAAAAAACTAAGGCAGCTGCAGCCGGCAAGGACATGCCGAAGCTCCTTAAAAGACCAAGGGCCTTGAGGACGGAAACTTCTGGGTGCAAGGGGTTGGGGTTTATTGGGTCTATAAGGATGCCAACACGGAACCTTTTCAACACAAATCCTACGAAAAAGTAGGATGTGATCCGTGAAGGTTAAGGAAAAGCTTTAGAGAATCCGAGTCACGATCGCACCGAGAGTGTCGCCATGCTGGAGTCCAGCTTGGGCCTAGAATGGTAGGAGTGGGCAAGGAAATCCAAAGCAATGCAAGCTACGGCAGCTTTTGTATTCTAAAAAGATGCTGAGATGTAGGGTATAACACCTAGCTAAATCAAACATTTCAGGAGTTTTGGGTTTAGGGTTTAGGGATCTCTTTCTTGTTGAAACCGCCATCTTGGTCAGGCCTCGGACCACGTCAGGGTGACTCTTAGCTGCTGACGCCTAGATGGGTAGTTCTCTAAAATAGGGTTTAGGGTTGAGGGTTTAAGGTAGTTCTCTACTTTAGGGTTTAGGGTTTAGGGTTTAAAGTAGTTCTCTAAAATAAGGTTCAGGGTTTAGGGTTTGAAGTAGTTCTCTACTTTAGGGTTTAGGGTTTAGGGTTTGACGTAGTTCTCTAAATCAGGGTGCCGTTTTAGGTCCCCACTATGGTGCGGCACCCTTAGAAAAATTTAGCGAACTCCCCATATGACTGCCAGGACGACTATTCCTATTACGGGTGGCCTTATTGCTCTTCTCATTACCAATCTGATTGTCATTACACTTCTTACTGTTGGGAACCATGTGTTTGCTACTGTTGAGGATATAAACACTTCATTACCAATAATAAGGAATATACAATAATTCCCATAGTTTAGGCCCCTGAAGGTCATGCAGGATATCCATGATCAACAGTCCCACTGAGCGTTTTCGACCTCCTCGAGTCTGACTGCTGAGCTCTCGAAGCTGGAAAGCAGGCTTCTGGCGGTTTAGGGTTTAGGCTTTAGGGTCTAGCTTTGCTTGGGAATTTCAGGTTCGGGGTATAGTTGGTGTGATTGATCGAACAGAAAACCCCCATCCTGAGCTCTAGCTGCAAACATTAGAGCCCTGTCACCTTGCTGCCGAGGTGCTACTGTGATCGTGAGGGGAAGAACTTCACCGGCGACGCTCACCAGTTTGCTCACCCCCGTACCTTCCAAGTTCCAGGGTTCTCAGAAATATATTATAAGAGTATGGTTTGTATAGCTTTACTTCGATAAGGAACGAAGTTACTGGTCATTCAGGCCTAAGCCGTTATCCCTTACAGCAGCATGCCCGGTTCTCCATGGTCTGAGAAAGCCATAATGGCCTTATGAGCTCTTGGGGTTCGAACCTTAACCCAAATTACATTCGGTAGGGCTACTATAGGGGGGGGGGGTGTTCCACAAGGGTCTAGAGGGTTTCTGCCCCTACATCAATGCAATATAGGGGGCCTGAATAAGTACAGATACTACTTTTGGGCGCTCCTTCTTATAATTATCGTACAATGGGCCCCAAACCCTATTTTTCTTCTTGTGATGATGATGATTATTATCTTTCGATTATTATGAAGGCCCTTATATTAGTCATGCCTTACGGACCGGCCAGGATCTTCTGGCATCTTCCGGCACAAACGCGTCTGAGGAGCAGAAGCAAAAGCCATGGGCACACAGACACCCAGAAGCCCTTGACTCTTGGTTTAGGGTTTAGGGTTTGGGGGTTTAGGGTTTAGGGCGAACATAACACAAATTGGACTAAACGTCTCTGGAATGTTTAAGATATGTCCCTTAATTTAAGGGTTTGGGGATCTAAAAATGGTAGAGACAACCCAACTCGTACAGGCATGAACGCTTCTAACAGCACAGCTTTAGAGCAGCATGACCAACATGAGAACAAGTACGTACTTAACTTGATGTAAACAACAGAACAAGCAAACACACACAGATGTCATCGGCCGACGGCTGATTCCCTGTCAAAGAGAACCCGATCCCTATCAGACTCGCGGTTTGGGGCTCGTCTTGAGCTTAGAGCTTCCTGGCTGCTGTTCAAGGTACGGCTTTGAATACTTACATTATGCTTTTTTGGGGGCTCCTTATTAAACCTCTAGTAATATACCCCCAAACCCTATAATAGGCTTTTGAGGCTCTTTATTATTATAGTTATAGTAGAACGGACCCCAAAACCCTATTCTGATTCTTCAGGCCCCTACATTATGGGCTGAAACCCCACACCGTGAACCCTCAGCTTTCTAGGACTTTGTGGGCTACGAAGGGCCGAATCTAAAGCAAGAGGCTCAAAACCCTTAAAACCCCGGAGGGTGCCAGAAAAGGGTTCAGGGTTTAGGGTTTCGGGTAAAGGATCCTATAAAGCAACCTCATAGGGGGCCTTGAGGGGTGCAGAGGTGTAGTGTTTGGGGGAAGGTCCGGCCCTAGAATTTTTTGGAAGGTTCCCTTTCATGTTTATGGTTGAGGGTTGAAGCAATGTTAATTAGACAAGGGTTGTGGGAGACTTAGGTCCTCAATGGGAGAACTTTAAACTTTTTGGCCTTCTATATTAGGTCTATTTTAAAAAGTTGTAACTTTTCAAAGCCTGGTTGTTGAAGAAGAGAGAAGATATTATACTATATATACTTACATGTGGTGATGCTTCGTCCGACGCGACGGCCACTGGTACTGCCCTAGCTTCTGACCTCAAGACAGCTCTGTGCTCGCCTTCTCCCATCGCACCATGACGTTTGATCAAAGGCTCACGCAGCTGGCATTGGTGCTGCTTGCCACGTTCGCCGCGCTGATGTATGCCCTAAACCCTAAACCCTGAACCCCTAAGCCCTAAGCCCTAAACCCTAAACCCCTAAACCCTAAACCCTAAACCCTAAACCCTAAAACCTATGAGCACTTAAGGTCGCTCGGTTCGGAGCAACTCCTCGCACCGCATATGCCTCCGGCAGTGATGGGGTTTAGGGTTTAGGGTTTAGGGTTCCACTGCAAAAGGTCGCGGTAAGTGTAACGGCGAAGTCTCGGTGCACGCCGACAGAGGCAGGAAAGCTGTGAGCAAAGAGGGCGGCAAACGACTCCCGCAACTTCAGCTCACTCGGCTCCAACCAGATGATGATTAGAAGGAACATGCCACGACTTGGACAGCCGTGAGCGCCGTAACAGCCTATGAGTTTTGGCATTTGGGTCTTGGGCTTAAGGATTTGGGGTCTATAGGGTTCAGACGGTTTAGAGTTTCGGAGTTTTAAGTCTTAGTGTAGAAAGGAGCCCCCCCCAAAAAAAAACCCTAGTCTAGTCATTTAGGCCCCTAAAAACCCTAAACCCTAAACCTTAAAGGGCAGGCATCATGCCCCCTTTTGACCAATCACTCAGACCGATACCTGAAGCCCACAACCTCAATGCGCTACGGAGTCGCACCCTGAAGCTCTTCACAGTCTTCGCCCCTACAGATCCTGATAACTTGGTAAACGTTTAGAAATCCTGTAGAACCCCACGCCAAGAACCACGCAACACCAAGCAGCTCGAACAGCCCCAACATTCTGGAGAACCCTGACACCTTCCAAAACATCATGCCCTACACCCCAAACCCCAAACCCTAAACCTTCAAACCCCATAGCCATGCCCTGAACCCTGAAGCCCTCCACCTCTGCAGAACCCCCAAAGCCACAAACAAGAGCCATAGACTTCGGTGTAGGGTTTAGGGCAGATTTGGGCTTCAAAGTACCCGCATAGTATAATAGGAACCCCCTTTACGGCCTTAGTATGTGCTCTATGGGCACAAGGAACCCCACGAAACCCTAGCAACCCTTAAACCCTAAACCCTGAACCCTAAACCCTAAACCCTAAACCGATACCTTAGCAACCCCAAAACCCTGAACCCTAGGCCCCAAACGCTTAGAGAGGAACCCTTGAAGGAACCCTATGAAGTGTATTACTCTTATATTTCATTAATATTGATTTTACAAAAGGCATTTTATTATTATTTAATGCATTGTCAATATGTTTATTGTCACATCCATCAATTGCTATACAAATTATTTGATTATATTAAGGGACCTGGGGTTCCTCTGAGGGTTCCTTTAAGGGTTCCTTGAGGGGTTTAGGGTTTATAAAGGCTTTCGTTACGACTTCCCTTAAGGGTTCCTTTAGGGGGTTTAGACTTTAGGGTTTAGTCTTTTTTGTTTTTTAAGTGTTCCCTTAAGGGTTCCTTTAGGGGTTTAGGGTGTAGGGGTTTCTTTAAGGGTTCCTTTAGGGTTCTTTGGTGTTCAGGGCTTAGGGTTCGAGGTTTCTCCAAGGGCTCCTTTAGCGGAACCCTCAGGGTGGGCTTCTGTGGCCAGGCTTCTGTCAAGAGGCTGTTTGGGCTACTCGACCGGAACGGCCAGGGCAAGGCAGGGCATTTTTTAAGGCTTTAAAGGGGTTTGGGGTATAGGGTTTAAGGGTTTCGGGTGTAGGGCCTCCAAGGGGTCAGAACCTAAACCCTCAAAAGCAGGTGCACTCATGGCCCAACACCCATACATATTACTTTCGGGGTTTCGGGTTTGGTGTAGGTTGTAGGGTCTTCCTACACCCCCCAACTACTGTACCCTCTAGTATACCCGAAATACCCACTGTGAAGGATCATAAGAGCTCTATTAAAGGGCACTTTGCGGGTCCTGGCAGGGTATAGGGTTCAAACTCAGGGCTTTTGGTCTGGGGTTTTAGGGCCCATTCCAGCAATGCAAGCACCCTCAGGTAGATGTTGTTCTTGCACGGCACAGAATACGTGTAGGGTTGAGGACCTTCAGCCGTCTGGGATGCTGCACATGCCAGGTTTAGATTCTAAGCCCTAAGCCCTAAACACTGGAATTTTAAAAACGTCTCGTCTGAAATAGACGTTCCGGAGAACTGCTCTGGATGACGGAAAAAAGGCGTCACAAACAAAAAAAAATAAACCCTGTTTAACCTTGTCTTCGAATGCAGCCGGCAACATTCTGGGGAAAAGCCTAGTGCCCTCAAGATCTAAGCTCTGGAAGTTGGGAGCTCTAAACGTCGTTTAGGGTTTAGGGTTTCGGGTTTAGGGTTTACTAAGCTGGAAGGTCTGCCAGAAAGATGTGCTCATGGCCCTGCGGAAGTGGCCGGGCTTGACATCGAGATGGTTCCCTAAACCCTACCTTAAACGACCAAATCCTTTTTTTGTAGGGTCCCTATTAATTCTAAGAACCTACAGAAAAGAAGGTTATGGTAGTTCATGGTAAACCCTGAAGTAAGTTGCTTGTCATTGTTCACGTGAACTCGCTAAACCGTCAATTTCAATCCCAGCCCCAGGGCAGAACCAGCCCCCACTCAAACCCTTATACATTCTTGGTGTTCTTCTGGTTGGCTCTTAGGACTTTTTTTTGGGGCTTGTATATGAACTATGATAAAGAGACGAAAAGTTTAACTTTTTGCAGGGGTTCCGAATTCAGCCAAGAATTAACATAAAAACCCTAAACTTCAGTCAGGTCCTCGTCTACTGATCATACGGCTGCTCTACTGTGTGGCCTTTCCTCGCCATGTCCTGCCCTGTTCCCGACCCTAAGTACTTCGAGGGAAGTTCAAGCTTGCGGGTTTAGGGTTTAAGCTTCAAAAACTTTGAGCGTATGTACGGGTTTATGATTGTTGGGCTTAGAATAGCAATAACTGAGTAGCACCAACCCCGAACCCCTAGCCCCCCGACTACTGCCTGCTTCAGAACAGCACTGCCACTCGCAAACCAACTTCTTTCTGACACAACCCCTCGCCCATTTGTAATTAACGAAACCCTAAACATTAAAATTTGGGCGAAGCACACTTCATATCAGGGTTTCCCGTTTGATAATGTTCCATTCCTAAATGATTCTGTCCAGTCTGCAGACTCCGCGAGCCTGTGGCTCCTGCAGCCTGCAATGCCCCTCTTGCAGCTTGCAGTTCGCCTGCAGCAAGTACAGTACAAACCCTAAACCCTCAACCAGCACATGGGTAGTTTTCTAAATTAGGCTCCCATTTCAGGTCCCCAACGTAGTACGGCACCCTTATAAAATGGATCCTAAACGGGACTCTAATTTAGAGAACCACCCACATGCCTGCTGCCCGGACGCGCATCCATTGGCAACGCTGTGCCTCGAAGTCCAGACGGCTCCGGCAGTTTGAGCACAAGGCGAGCTCAGGGGGATGATCCTGGATGAATTCATGAATTCAAGGGTTTAGGGTTTAGGGTTTAGGCATGAATTCATGAATTCAAAGGTATCGGCAAAAGCTCGACCAGCTCGTCAGAAATCGGTTTCAGAGGACAGGGTCTGGAGTGTCGGCTGCTCCGGATTGTTATGGAGTTTCAGACAAGATCGCGCGTTGCTGCGATTTCCAGGAGCAGGCGATCCTCACCGGCCATTTGCTTACAGTCTCCATTGTAGTTCCTTTTTTGGGGCTAAACCAATGTTATCATTTAGGATCCTATAAGGGAACCCAAAAAAGGAACTACAATGGAGACTATAGGGTACTTTCCCAGGATCCAAGACGTGGCGACCTCGGGCAACAGCTCAGGAGGCTGCCGAAGAAGAGAGCTTTGGAGAGAGAGAGAGCTTCAAAGCCCCATAACACATGGGGGGCCCACCTGACCAGTCCCATATGCCCGGGGGAAGAAGAGACAGAGACAAGGCGAGGGACAGAGAGAGAGAAACAACAAAGATTAAGAGAAAGAGAGGAGGGAGAGAGAGAGATCTCCCAGTCTGGGCAGAGGTTTTCTAAGATTCTAAGTGCCCTTTAAGTGTATCCACAAGTTTGCACCAACTATAACGATTCGTCCTACCTAACTTAAACGTGCGGGGTTCATGTTCGGACACATGGGGCTAAACCCATCTAAACCCCCTACTGCTGATGGACAAAATTCTGCATGACCTTATTTACCTAAACTATGGGATTTATGGTACTATACTATATTTGGGTCATGCAGAATTTTGTCCATCCATCAACAGTATCAACACAAACCCTCTTACACAAGCCCATATAAACCATAAACCCTCGATCCTAAATCCATCTAAAGCCCGCATAAACCTGAAACAAGGAAAAAAGATGCCCTTCCAAGAGGTCCTATGTACATATATGATAGAATGATAGGGTTTCTACATTAGGAATTACTAGTAAGTTATTCATGATTTACACCCTAAACCCTAAGCCCTAAACTGGAAGTATCCTGATCCTGAGTGACAGTATCCCCTGTGACAGTACCACTGCTGATGATATAAATCCTGCATTACCGGAAGGACCCTAAACTATGGGAACCACGGTGTAGCCCTAATCTGGGTAGTGCAGGATTTATATCGTGATCCGAAGTACTTTTATAAATCCTGCACTACCCATAATAAGGAATATACCTTAATTCCCATAGTTTAGGGCCCTTAAGGTCATGCACAATTTGTATCATCAACCGTAGCACGCTCTGGGACTCCAAGGCATCATCCTGTGCGTCAGCTCTTTGGGGTTGCGGGCGACAGCGACGAGGAGACTTGGCTTCTCAGAGAGGTGGTTTCCCAGGTAGTTCTAGGCGCCTTAATAATTAGAATAGGGTTTAGGGTTTAGGATTTGGGGCTTAGGATTTTAGGAGTTAGGGTTTAGGCTTTCCGTAGGTGAGCACAGCCGCTCATGATTCATGTAGAGCGCAAGATTGAGAATGAAGTGTTTAAGTCGTTGGGTTTGGGTTTCGATTAAGGCTTGAAGTTGTGAGGCTGTGGTGATCCGTTTCCCAAGACCTGGATCAACACAGCTACTTTTACGATTACGATTACGATTACTGCTACTGCTACTGCTACTGCTACTACAACAACAACTACTACTACTACGACGACGACGACTACTACTACTACTACTACTACCGCTACTACTACTACGACGACTACTACTACTGCTGCTACTACCACTAACACTACTACTACTACTACTACTACTACTACTACTACTACTACTACTACTACTACCAAGACTACTACTACTACTACTACTACTACTACTACTACCACCACCGA
>CAJNDV010036201.1:9879-23313 GCA_905221635.1 Symbiodinium sp. CCMP2456
GTATGTATGTATACATATATACATACTATATACATATATGCAGTCCAGAATTGCTCGTACCCATCGGGCCACACTCATGAGCAGCCGCACGTCTTGTAGATTGATTCGGTTGGCAGGCTTTTCAGTTTCTTGTTCAGCACACCTTCAGCTCCGCAGTGTCTGCCGTCATCATGTTGGGACATCGAAAGTTGAAGGTCTAGGGATGTTAGCCACCAATCAGAACATGACATTGCCCGCATGCCTTCTCCTGAAGTATTCACATTCGCGTGTCAGCATTAGTCGAACCTCTGCAGTTGCCTCTGCAATCTCCAGTGGAAAAACCGCCGGAAACTTCGGCATCAGCCCGGAAGATTAACATCAAACTCCATAGTCGCTTGCATCTTGGGTGGTTGAGAAGCTGTAGGCTCATGGAACCAGTAAATTCAAGTAATCGCCTTTTAAGTTTCAATGCAGGGACTGGCCATGCCAGGTGCATGAGGACAGAGATGGACGAGTTCCAAAGCTTCGCTTTGTTCCCAGGGCGTGCCTTATCTGCTAGACGTCTTTCCCTGGTTGTGCTCGTGACTAGTTCGGTGATTTGCAGTCGCTCTCCAACTCCCCTAAACCCCGAAAACCTTAAGAACCCCTAGTCTCTTCTTGCAGTCACCCAGAACCCGAATTTGAAAGCATGAATGAAAAGGGGCGCACTTCGCGGTGTTGGTGATCCGGTGCAGTAGGGTCAAGCCCTGCGGGGCATGCCTGCGACTGCTATGGTAACTTAGTCGCCCGCACTGTGAGTCCCAACGATGCAGCTATGTTCGTCATAGCTTCTTGTACATTCCCAGCTTGTGTTTTGGGGCTGGTCCTTTGTGTAACATTTCCATCTGGCATGTATGCAGTAATCCTCGATATGTCGGTGCTGGGGCCGTGCCAATGGTGTTCCAGAATGTTCCAGACGACCTCTTGTCTCAGGAATCCCGCCCATTGGGTGCCGGGCAGCCGGATGTACGTGGATTACAAGCCCGAGTTCTACCTCGAGTGATGGGGCTTAAGCACCTCTCTGATTGCACTTTGTGGCTATTCTGATGAGCCGAAGCAAGGCTCGACTCAAAATTGTTCTGGTCATTGCGGCTTCCTGAGCTTATACCAGTACTTGGCAATCAGACAGTCTAGCAGCCTAGCATTGGCATGAGTTCTGCCGGGTGCCAGGAAGTGCTCGGCTAGGAAACTCCGAAAGCCGGCTGGTGCGGTAGGGCGTCGACTGGCTATTAATAGGACTTCGGCGTACTTCCGATTAGAGATGTACCCAGGCTATCGGCCAGTTGCTCCTGCCAAAGAACCCACAACTGCTCCAGGCTTTGGAGCTTATCAGAGAAGGCTGAAAATCGTGTAGCAGCAAGAGGTGCTTCGATTCCGCAACATAACGACGACTGGCCACACCGCACCGTCTCACTCACCAGCGAGTTTCGAGCCCTTCCGCCTTCGCAATGTGAAGTCTCGAAGTTGTGTAACATGCTCAACGCTTCAGAGCATTGGCGCGTCAGTTTACCACTCACTGGACGGGCCTGCTTGCCTGAGTCGCACGCTGCCTCGCCCGAAGCTTGCGATGTCCCTCCTTTAAGCCTCAGCTAATCCCGAAAACTTGAGAATCTGCCGAAAGAGGATGGCTCGAGAGCGACATGGTGGTGTTCAAGGTCCTGACTTTTATGACCCGACACACAGGAAGAGCCGTTTGAAAAGACCACACAGAAGCTTCGGACAGCATCGTTTCACGCATCGTTTCACGATCCTTTAAAAGGGCACCTAGCACCCGAAGCAGCTAGACATGTAAACCAGCAGATCTCCAAAAGCCCCTAGCCCGAACAACTGAAGCCCTGCAGCCTGGGTTAAGGGCCTCGAAATCCGAACACCTTCACGACATCAGCACACTTTCAGACTTCCAGAAAGCTTACAAGCTCTAAAGCCAGTGGTTTAAACCAACCGGATGCCCGGGTGGTTTGGGGTTGAGGGTTTAGGGTAGTAGCATCTGACGCCGACAACCACCAGGAGAAGTAACACTTAATGGCCCTCTCTGCAGACAGGTTTCACAGGGTCCAGGTAAGTGTAAACCCAACTGAAACCCTGAAACCCTAAGCTTGGCGATGCAGGTATGCTTTGAGACTTGGGTCATGCAGCGGCTTGGTGGTATAGTGCATCACTCCGATCCAATGCTCCAGCCAACATGACCTTGAAGCTAAGGGTTATCTGGCAGGAAGAAAGCCGGCAAAGAACAAAAGAAAGTAAAGGAATAAACATTGTATCAGGCTCTCGAGAAGAGCCTGGACACTCGGGGCGGGGATTCTTGGCGGCACATCTTGGTTTAGGGTTTGGGCTTTTCACCTGTGGGCTTCACAGAGTTCTAAGAGTTGCAGCACCCAAAGCTCAGGGAGGAAGGGGGCTCTTGGAGCCCCGGCCATACCGTGGAATCTTTTCGCACATGCGGCCGCGTTGGAATCGTTTCTCCCTCAATGGTGACACAGCCGGCCTGTCGAGACATGCTTCGCCTGGATTGTCGGAGTTATGAGCGCCGACATGATGGGTCGGTTACTACAGAGAACCCATTTTGAGCAGGCATGGCTGTCGTCCACACTGACATTTGGAGCTTGTTGGCCTCTGGCGTCTTTCAGGACACTAGGTAGTAGGATTTAGATTTTACCTATAGCCCCGAACCCCTGTTCTCGTTATGGAGGCTCCTATAGTAAACTTATGAAACCCCGCAGCGCAAGCCTTTTGCAGGAGTATGAAATATCAGTTGCTTGATAGAAACCTGCTTATCACAACAACTCAGGTCGGAGAGCTGAAATCCTCGGGCATCGCGATTGTCGTTTCGACCCCAGAACTACCGGGCTGCGGTGGAGTTGTGCAGGGAGGAATTAGTCATGCGTTTTGCTCGGTCTTCGGCTGTTGTGAAAAAACAACGCAGCAAGCCGGTTGACCTTATGACCTTGGTCCCTGACCTCGAAGACTGTGGCTTGAACATCCAATCAGCTTTTAACTTTCAACTCATGACTTTCCTGGCGTTGCACATCCTTGCACAACATGCTGCAAGCACCTACTAACTAGGTTTTTGTGCACGAGGTCACAATGATAGTTTTCCGAGTTGCATACCGTAACGTGATTTCTGAGGTGTTCCGTCAGCAGGCAGACCAAGTTGCGCGCCTTGGCAGGTAGCGGCAACATGGAATCATAGCCCTTGTTCCTTCTAGAAATGATGGCGCTTAGAACAACGTTTCTGCAGTCTAGCTCTGGAAGCTACAGCATGGTCACGGATCGATCTGCAGCGTGTTTGCATAGACGTAGACATTTGGGGATCTTTGCTCCCCCCAATGCAAGTACTGCACGCACCAAGGTGCTTGCGGAGATGGGATGGCCTTATGCAGCGATGGTTCAACCGAGCGCCAGGAGGAGGCACGAATACATTTGACACTAAACCGAGGTTTGGCTCTGTGTCTAGAGGTTCCGAAAGAGCTGCTGTCATCAAGCGTCGGGACCTGTCTTTTTGGCCTGGGATCTGGCAAGAATGATGGGTGATTCAGCCCTGAGAGTGCCCCGGAGCAAAAGCGGGTTTAAAAGCCTGGAAGACGAACTCCCCATGATCAGGTGGCTGGCCGCAGTCTCAGCCACCGATCGACAGTGTTGGCAGAGCATTGGGGGGCCTTCGTGTTTGGGGCTGATGACGACTAATTGGTATTATGGTTCAGGGTTGCAGAGACTGGGCGGAACTAGCGAAAGTCGTGCAGCCCCGTGACTGGCGTACACTCGGGATGAGTCTGGGTTTACCAAGAACCGCTGCGTAGCTTCGAAAGTTATGGACCAGTCGCAGCATGGACATTCTTTGTCGACTGTTGCGAGTTGTCGGAGGCGGAAATGCCAAATCCCGGTACACCCCGGGCTCCCATGATTATAGAGCGATTGAAGCACATTCTATTCCTCTGACCTGGCTTCGTTCATTTGCTCGGTCCACGAACTGATCACAAGCATGCGGTGTTCACAGACATGTCCTTCAGCCATTGTTCACATGTTACAATCCCTGTACTCTAACTTCTTTACAGTATATCATCAGACCCCATCGAGACCCATGCCGGAAGGCGAGCAAGAAGGACCCCAAACCCTAACAGAAAGAGTTTATGCGGGGCCTGCGGCTGTTAATGGAAACCCTGAGCCCTCGCCGAGATGAGAGAGTCCAAAGCAGGGACACTTAGAGGTAGCGAGGGTCGCGTTTCTCCGGTTCTTTCAAGAAAGGTTCTCCCTGATGACGGGGGATGCCGAGCATCTTCCCAAGTTCGAGGCGCGAGTCCCTTGTCTGCCCCCCTTCGGGCATAAAAGAAGTATCGTAACCGTTCGTAAACCATTATAGGGTTACAAAAGGGGTAGTATTAGGTTCCTGTAGGGGTTGCTGTAGGGTGGCTATACGGAAATATGATATAATGGGACCAGCCTCAGATGATGTGTATTAAGGGTTCAGAGGGTAGGATTATAGTCGGAGCTAATCCTTATACAACCCTTAAAGGCGTTTTGGGGGCCCCATATTTCCCACATGGTGGATTTTTTAAGGGTTTAGGAATGTTTACTTTGTCTGTGTGTGGTATTTTGAGATCTAGTCTTCTCTTGTCGTGTTTTATGTTATAGGACACGTGCTAGTCTTGTTTGTCTTGGGGTACCACGTGCAGAGTGAGGCTATAGATTGAGAAGGTTTCTCCATCATTTCAAGCCTTCAGTCTCTCGCGGGGGAGGTGGGGGTGAGGAGAGGGGGGGCCAGGAACGACAACATAAAATAAACACCAAAACAAGGGAACCCTTAGAGGAACCTGGAGCTGTTCCTGGAGTAAGCAACCTGAGACTTTGATGGTCGAGCCAGCATCGCTCAAGGATTGTTCCGTTGACTATTTGGAGGGTGTTTGTTACAAGGGCGAGGTAGGTTTGTGGGTAATATTGGGTAGTAGGCTAATTCATTCAAGAGTCACAAAGAGCCTATTACTAGACACCTCAAGCTCTTCTGAATAAGGGAAATGCGCCTGTCGAGGACCTTGGGCTTGTGGCTGAAGTGTTTCGTGTGACGGCCTTTCGGCTCAGTCCCGAAGCTCGAGGGTTTAGGGTTGGGGAGCTCTAGTGATTGAAGGCCAGGGCATCCACAGAGTTCCGTTATGATTCTGTTCTCACGTAAGTGTTGTTGCAGCAGCAGTTCTTCGGCCTTCGTTCGTGGGGCCCGAGCAGATCGTTGACCACCGGCATATCTCATCTTACAATCGGCAAGAATTGGCAGGTTGGCGGCGTGCCACTGTCGCGCCCCAAGCTTCCTCCAGAGCTTCAATAGGAGAGGACTGAAGCGACAGATCATGAAACGCTATAAGATGGTGGTAGCCATGGACAGCGACGAGACACAGACAGTACCGCTACTCGTGCCAAGACAACCTGCCATTTCAAGAACAGTTTGATTCTGTTAAGCTGCAGGGGGGCCCCGGAACTCCAATCCAAAAGGCGAAGCTCTTGAATCTGGTTTTCACGTCCTGTCTCCCTGTTCCACACCACCAGCATAAATTGGAGCGGGGCTTTTGGGAGGAGTTGGACCAGGAGGAAGGAGTAGGAGCAGGAGCAGGAGCAGCTGCAGCAGCAGTGGGTGCAGTCAGTAGTAGCCGTCGTAGTAGGAGTAGGAAGCAGCAGCAATGGGCAGGCAGGCTTTCTCAGCGCGGCTCTTAATGCCTTACCTCCCGCCACCGAACCAAGGAAATTCAGAAACTTGAATGCGTCATGGCCCAAAACCCTTGAGCCAAAAAACTCGGAAGCAACTTGTAAAACACCTCAAGGTTATTTTGATTTTGCACTTCTGGACATTGCTGCAGGTATCCACTCAAAGTGTCCAGAGCACCGAATCCGACGGACATCAACTGGCGTGACGTTTGGTTCTCAGCGTTTGCGAGTGGTTGCTGCTTTTGGGTTTCAGTCAGATTATCTGATTTGCTAGTTGGGGGATAGTTGTGCGTCTCAGACATGTTTGTTTCGCTTAATGCCAATGCAGCCATCACCGCCACTTCTTACCTGTGCTGCATTCTACTGCTGAAGCAGTGTCTTTATATCCACAAGTCTCTTGTTTGTCTTATTTTACGCTGGTCAGATGTAAGGCTGTGTGCGTGGTTCTGGTTTTGAACGGGTCGCAGCTTTTTTCTGAGGTTACAAGCAGGTTTGTGTTGGCGTGGTTTTATGTTTTGGTGTTCAAGCCGAATCCCAAATGCTGGGCTTCCTAAGAATGATGGCCAGTGGATTCGCCTGCAGCGTTTGGTAGATGCCTTGGGGTTACGACGATTTACTTGCTTGCTGCCAACCCCTGCTGGAGCCTCATGCTTGAGCCTTCATTTTGCAGAGGTTGGTGGCTGGGATTCCAATCTCCATTCTTCTGTCTCTCGATCTCTCCCTTACCGAGTTTCTCGCTTTGTTTCTTTATCCTTGTCTGGCTCAGTCTTGCTGCGGCGGCTGGCTGCAAAACTACTGACTTCTGAACCCTTCTAAACGCTTTAGGGTGGAGAAGTAGACCGGCATCAAACACCCAAGTCCCATCGAGTCAGTAGCCAACCACCAGACCCCCCTGCTCGAGTTCAGCTTGGGGGTTTGCTAAGTTGATTCCTCGCAGCTGAGTCTCGACCGCAGTCCGCGTCAATCTCTCTACAGTTTGCATGGAGGAGCGGAGACACGTCAATCCTCAGGTGGGGAGAAGCTACACAGAGTTTGTGGCGCGAAAGTTGGCCACCATTGCCGGGACCTGAGCGCCATCTCTTCGTAAAAGCCACAGTCGGCCTAGGACCCCAAAACATGCCCCCAGCAGCCCAGTGGTCCGTGCAGTGGGTCAGGGGCCCCATATATCCACTGCTAATATTACGTACTGTTACTGTTATTATGTCTTCTACGCACGTATTAGAGATGAGGCGGTTGCAGTGGTGCACCTTTTGCGGCCGATGTTAGCTCTGTCGTGTTTCCGTCAGTAAGGCTTTGCCGTGAGAACGGTTCTTGACTGCCCAGGTCTCGCTGTTCATCCTCTTGGGAGGCCACCCAACATCTTTCGGCTCTTGGCAGAGCATTCAAGGGCTTCGGTCTACCCTATCTCGCAGATTTCAGTCGCCCCCTCGATGTTGTGGCCGCTGAGTGCGTTACATAGGGGGTACGGAAAAGGCTGATGGAGTTTGGGGTTGCTCTGAGAGCATATAACCGAAAGCCTTCTCATTGCAATCGGGAAAAAGGCTACTAATCCCGCAAGCCCTGCAGAACGCCTATAGAACCCTCTTCTACGAGCCTGCTAGAAACCCTGAGCCTGAGCCCCAAAGCCCAAAGCTACTCCGCAGTTTCCTACATCAGCGTGCTGCAGCTGACTCGGGAGCCGCGGAAGGCCCCCGATGTTCACTCCGAGCAGACCGTGAGCCCCCCAAAGCGTACCTAAACACGCACTTGCTAAGGTGGTACGCCCTTATTGCAAGGGGGGAACAACATGTTTAGTTTGCTCCTGTCTGTTTGTTTATGTTTGGCCATACGTTTTGCAACAAGTATGCAGGCATGGATATGGAGCATACAAGACACATACAATTACACACCTTCTCTTTACACACGCAGTAGTGTATGCACGAATGAACGTGTAGGTATGCAGGTATGTATAATGTAGCACCTTCAACCCTAAATATTCAAACGATGCGTTCGAAAGCCAAAGGGTGCAAGGCTAAAGCTGCTTGTATTAGCTCGAGCACAATTGCACGCACTACCTGCTGTTCTAGGATTCTAGAAAATGAAAGTCTGTATTTGTAGACGTGTGGACTGCCGATTGTTTTGCTCAGACATACATGCATGCGTGGACTGTCGCAGTGTCTGTTTGTCGCAACAGGTTGTCTGCATGCACCACCAACTCATGACTGACACATTGCACATGTACTAGGTTAGTAAACGCATGATCGGTCACTTCAATGTAGTATTGTGGATGTGTGTAGCGATATCTTGAAGATAACAATAGGAGCACAAGCAACTTAGAAGCACACTTACCGGGATCATGTATCAAATCACTCAGGTCCTTTCCCATTAAACTCTAAACCCTACTCCCTAAACCCTAAATCCTAAACCCTAATCTCCGCTGTTTTCATACATAGCCCTTAGGCCTCAAGTCTCTGCTCGTAGGCTTCAGTGTCGGCTTTTGGTTTAGAGGTTTCATTTTGCAGAGAAGCTTCGGGCTGCCTGAGCCCCAGATAACTGCCTAATGTACTATTTTTGGGGGGTCGTTATTTTGTAGTTATAGTAATTATACGGGGCCCCGAAACCCTATTCTAAGTCTGTTTACCCACTACCCGAAGCAGCGTTGACACCTGGCAGTTCAGCACAAGGGGTAACATACAGGTTTGTGTGACTAGGAACATGGGTTCCTTAGGGTTCCTCAATACCCTAATATGATTCTACTACAAAATGCCTCGAAACGTTACTCTTCTGACTTCGGCCTCTCTAGCAGGGCAGGCGGGGTCGGATTTTCCTCGTGATGTCCTTCGGTATGCGGCTATCGCATTTCAGGCCTCGCAGTAGGGCTCCTGGAACCTGTCAATTTTCTGCAGCTTTCGGCTTTGAGTCTTACAGTCATGGAGGCGATGGGTCTCCGTCAAGCTCCTGGCTCCTAGGAATTCCATTTACCAGCCTTTCGCTTTTGGTGGTTTCGTCCCCTTGACTTTCAGTTCGGATGCATGCGTTGTCTGTGAATCGCATGCATCTATCAGTGTGGAGGTGGAGCGACCACTAGCCTTTTTCCGTGCCATGGCTCCCCGGCACCGTGGCAAGCCTGCTCGTGGTTCGCGATGCCTTTGGTGGTGCACCTGCTCATGGTTCATCGCGAGTAGATTGAAATCTCGCATCATAGGACGGTATTTCTGTTCCTTGGTCATTGAATAGGCTAAATTGCACCTTTCTGCCCATTTATCTCCTGTCTCGGCATATGGAAACGAACATGGGTGCATGTGTCGGGGTGCCACGTCTGCCTGTCAAAACTAGGATAGAGGAGTCAAGCGTTGGGTCTCATTCCAGGAACCCTACATAGACCTGGAAGTATATTCTGAGCCTCCGCAGCTTCACTTCCTGAACTCGACGCTCTACGGCTGTCACCCCAAACTTAAACCCCGAGCCTGTCTGCCATAATGTGGAAGACTGAATTAGTGATTATTCTGTAGCATGCGACCTCAAACCCTATTCGAGTTCTTCAGGCCGCTATCCGAAACGCTTAGAGGAACCCTTCTATAGAACCCTTTAACCAAAAGCCCTTACATCGAGGAACCCTATTCTAATTACAGCTCCTGTTTTAGGTGCATGGCCCTCATGCTCGCCCCGGCGTTCGTGGTGCCGGGGCAGAGGCCTCCTGTGGCCCCCCAGCGCCTAGCACGGCGTGCGGAGGATGGGGGTTTAGAGGGGATTTGGGGTTTACCCATAGGCCCCATAGTAGTTCCTTTTTGTGGCTTATATTTAGGATCCTATTTGGTACTCCCAAAAAGGAACTACTATGGGGCCTATGGGTACTTTG
Source organism: Symbiodinium sp. CCMP2456 (assembly GCA_905221635.1). Lineage (NCBI taxonomy): Eukaryota > Dinophyceae > Suessiales > Symbiodiniaceae > Symbiodinium > Symbiodinium sp. CCMP2456. The sequence goes on from CAJNDV010036201.1 coordinate 19,424, forward strand.
AACTACCAGAACCTACCTTTGTTGTAGGGTCCTTGTAAATTCTATATTAGAGAACCACAAGTAGGTTATGGTGGTGTACGGTAGGGTTTCGATCGGGACCACCCCGTAGGATGTAGGCTTTGGGGCTTGTGGTTCCAGGCTGGGGGCCGTCACAGCCAATCCTCATCTGGGACATCGTTTTCGGGTCCTAGGAGCTCAGGTTATCGGCTTTCTTGTTCTGCGCTCTTCTTTTTGGATTTCAGACGGATCGAATTGAGTGTGTGTCGATTGGCTCGACTCTAGTTTGCAGCTTCTCGGATTTCTGTTGTCGTTCCTCTCGGTATAGGTAAAGGCTTGAGGGCTTGGATGTATATGCATTTGTGTTGGTGACGCAGCCCACCGCAGCAAGTAATAGCTTGAGCCTGAGGTATCTCCATTAAACCACTGAGCTAAAACTGCACCCCAGACCCAGAAAGCAGGTTGCCTGAAGTACTACATAGCTCTGAGGCGGTAAGATCTCGAGTCCCTGCGAGGTGGCCGCAAGCCCCTCGAAGCAGTCTCTGGAAACGAGCCCCGAGGCCTGTCTGTTGTTTTGTTGTTTGTCACTTTTGATTCGTAGATCAGCTCTATTTTAGGGATTGTAGAGGCTTTAACATGCGGGGGGGGGTGTGATGGTATAGGCTCCGAGAGAGCGTTTTTACTGGGGGTTAGGATCTCGGGCTTGGCATGCTTACTTTTGGATTCGCAGATAGGATTTAAGTCTCTTTACTCCCGGGTTTAAGGCTTGCGGCTCTTTGCCGTGCAGTGTGCGACCACGGGAAGGTTCACCTGTACTGCGGTGGATGCCTTCACTTGTTGTTGCATGTCCAGGGAAGATCGCCTTTTCAGCAGCTTTGCCTCCGCGCCCCCCTGGCGTCCAAGACAAACAGAGCAGGTACCCCGAAAAACGTGAAACCCCAGAATCATAAACCTTAATCCCTATAAAATACCATAAATGCTCGAAGCCCTGAACACTAAATCCTAAAACGAGTCAAAGTAGCAAGCTCAGGCCCTCCCAAGCCATGCCTGCCTGGTGCGAGTGTGTGAGTCGAGATCCTAAAACCATTGACGTATTGCGTGCTCTAAATAACATAATGTTTGAAACACCCAGCCCAAAGTCCTACCCCAACGACCCTTCTACCTCGGCGCGGGATGCAGGGATGGAGAAAGGCAGCAAGAACAGAATCAATCCTACCGCCAAAAGGCGTCAGGAAGCCTTACAGCCCTTATAGAAGTCTTTTTCGTGGCCCTTTCATAGAAGCTTTGTAGAACCCCGTATGTTCTCAAGACCCCAACAGAAACCCGTTATATAACCTCTATGGCAGCCCTAAGTGAGAATCCTTTTAGCAACCCGTATAGATAGTATAGAACAGTAGAACAGTTTTAAACAATTTGAAGCCATAGAAGCCCTTGTAGCAACCCGTATAGAAACACTGCGTAGTAGCTCTGTATGTTATGGAATCCCTTGCACCGCCTATATGCCTCAAAGCCGTAACACCAAACTGTCACCAAACCCCTCAACCCTTTACCCAAAACCCTCAAGCCCCTAAACCTTAAACCCTTAACCTCTAGATAGATAGATAGATAGATAGATAGATAGACAGATAAGATGTTGATTGATTGGAGCCGGCGATTCAGTGGTTTAAGTGATGAGCCATGCTTAGTCTCACGTCAGCTTGTGAACGCTGCAATCCGTGCCTTCATTGTGCGAGAGTGCGAGTCAAAATGCACCCTAAACCCCAAACCCCTACATACTCCCTAGACCCTAAGCTCCCTAAACTCTAAACCCTAAACCAAACCCTAAAGCCTAAACCCGAAGCTCTCAAACAGGATAAACCCCAAATTTCGAACCCCAAACCGATGGATGTCGTCAGGCCGCCCGCGCCACACTGGCGGAGTCTGCCCTGACCCGTGAGAGCCTTCGAAGCCTTCAAAGATGAGATGAGCGTTTTGGGTTTTGGGGTTTTAGGTTTTTGCGGTTTGGGGGTTTGGGGTTTTGTGGGCTTTTAGGGTGTTGGGGTTTAGGATGTTGGGGCTGTAGCTATGGGGTCTAGATTTCTAGGGCTGGTTTAGGGCTTCTGTGTTTTTTTGTCTGAGGGTTTGGGGATGATCAGTTGTTATGGAATCGGACCGACCCAGCCATGAGCGGAAGCTAACTGTGGTTCTGCAGTGTTGTTGATGACATCTGGATTTCAGAGCTCCTGACACCGGTTTCGTGCGTTCCTTCTCGGAGCAGAGGAGTGAAGGCCACCAGTCACTGCAAGACACTGCAAGGACATCTCCCGAAGACGTCTTTGAGGCAATTCGCGTGCTTGAGAAAGCGAAGCTGTCCGGCTGCACAGGAGGAACCAATTTCTCTTAAGCGCTGAACGAGTGGGAATCAGCCGTTACTCGTGCACCACTTTAGGAAAATACGATTTGAGCCCAAGCCGAGCATGTAAATGCGTCCTCCTGCATGACTTGATGCAGTCACCTTTGCCTCTGAACATGATGCCACGTAGCCCATGGCTGCATTCGCAAGGAGTGAGAGCTGGCATGGGATTCCAGTAGTCGTACATGACGGGGCTGTTTAGGAAATTTGTGGTTGTGTATGACCCGACCGAGGAATCGAACAGGCGATTCCGGGTTCACGAAATACTTGACTGGCGACTGGCGCCTTATATACACCACTGGCACGAAGAAGACAGAAGACGCCGCTTGCCGACATATGTGTGCGAAACGAGCCGCTTGAGGCCTCGTCTGATTGCGCTCTCGACCCGCAATCAGTTCATTTTGCAGCCCTCTGCTTCAATGAGTGCCGGGGTCCGTCGCATTACGTGGCCCTGCAGTGGCCCCGAGGTCGTCCAAGGTGGCTCTTCGGACTAGGAAAGGCTTGTCTCAAGCATGCGGTCTTGAAGAACCATAAGAACCGAATGCGTAGTATCAGACAGTGGGGAGCGTGGAGCCGAACATCCCGAACCTATAACCCTGTCAAGCCAGAACTTTGAACTGCACATCGCCGAGAAGCTGTAGGAAGGTATGACCCGTCAAACCCTAGCTCCGGTGCTTCGACTTCGCCCCGGTGCTGCTGAGGAGATTGGGCGTGTCAACTATGTGCCCATTACGGCGGTGCAACGTTTCGATATGGACCGCCTTCACCGAAAGGGCTCAGGGTTCATCTGAGTCTGAGGGCCTTGAACTCGGACCTGCCATGCAGGGCCCAAAAGAGCAGAGAGTATCACAGCATCTGCTCCATGGATAACTCCGAGCCAACGTTCAGCTCTCTGGGGTGGCTCCTCGACCTTAATGTCATGCTCAGCTTCTGCATTTCGTCTAGAAGCCACGAAACCCAGCGGAGCCGACTTCGAGGTAGCGTCTGTTCAGTTGGAGCAAAAGAGGAGATTCGGTCTAAAGGCATACTAGGCAGATTCCCCTCTTCTTCCCTCGCGCAGGAAAAGAAGTTCATCCGCAATGGCGTCTACCTTGGACCGATCAGTGCCTCAACACGATGAGTGCATGTTTTGTTTATCTCGGCTTTGTCCCATCAACCACGCACCGTACTATCTCTTCCTCCTCGCTACTACACTACAGCTGTGGCTGCTCGTGCTGCTACTGCTACTTGTAGCTGCCGCTCCTGCTGCCAAGAGAAATAACCACCAGCACCAAGAAGCAACAACAACAACAACAACAACAACAACAACAACAACAGCAACAGCAATAGCAACAGCAGCAGCAAAAGCAGCAAGAGCAACAACAGCCACAACCAAGACCACCACCACAACAGTTATGATGATGATTATTATTACTACTAGTTGCAAGTTATTACTGGTAGTATTGGTAGTAGTATTGCTATCACAAGATGCAAGATGCAAGATGCAAGATGCAAGATGCAA
>CAJNDV010036202.1:4639-20930 GCA_905221635.1 Symbiodinium sp. CCMP2456
TAGGAGTTTAGGGTTTTAGGGTTTTAAGGATCAAGGGGCTTGTAGTAACTAGGGATACCATCATGGACTGTAAGATGATATTCTTACGGCTTGCTCGGACCTCGATATACTGGCAGCTTTGAGAATGATGGCTCTGAAAATGGCTTTACAAAAATAAGGGCACTACGCAGACTTCATAAGATTCTAGCACGTGTCATCAAGACTCAAGACTTCATAATTGTTATTAAGGTTCCTTTTGGGGTTCTACATTGGTGTTACAAGGATTCCACAGGACGGTTCGATAAAGGTTTAGGCATCTAGAACGGTGTAGGGAGACTCTTAGCCCCTAAACCTCCCAAACACCCCAAAGCCCTGATGAACTCCTTTCGCACCTTCGAAAAACTCCTGAAACCGGGCGCTGATTGTGAATACAGAGACTAATGGGGCTGATTACTTTGTAAAAGACTATTCAGGCCCCTGAATCGATCCCAAAACTCTGCAGGCCTAGGAGGACCAGCAGCAGGCGGAGCAGCAATCCGGCCTCTCTGCAGAGAGCAGAGGGATTTTGGGTGTTTCTTCAGACGGCGTTTAAACAGCAGTAGATGGTACGAGAAAGGGTATCATACGTTTTCATGAGGGCTTTCCTTACAAACTCCGGAATCCTGTCGTTCAGCAACAGTCCTTGAACCATTTCTGGAATTATTGAAAGCAGCCCGTAGCAAAAGCGATGTTGGAGTGACTGACACACTCTCCATGGTCCAAATATCCCCAAGATAACAGGACCCCTCTTAAGAGACTCGCCATCATTGTAGCCTTCAAGAAGCCTATCACCAGCAAGCGTTGTTGTTGTTGTTGTTGTTGTTGTGTCAGCTTCCCACGTCAAACCCGAAACTCCTAGAATTCTATTAGAACTAGAACTCGACTACTACGAAGTTACTACTATAATGTACACCCCGGCCTACCCTAAACCCCAAAACCCTACATCCTTAAACCCAAATCCCACTCTAGCCAAGGCCAGCCCTAAACCCTAAGCCCTAAACCCTAAATCCTAAACCCTAAATCCTAAACCCTAAACCCCTAAACCCCTAAACCCTAAACCTTAAACCTGTCAAGGCCACAAGCACAAAACCCTACATCGTTAAACACTAAGTTCTACTATAACTCGACTACTACTAATTTTCTACTATAATATGCACGCAAAACCCTTAACCCCACATCCTTAAACCCAAATCCTACTCTTTTTCAAGGCCACAAGCACTCTTTTGAGGTGCCTCGGAAAGGAGATGGCCGGTCAAGGCGTGCGCAACTCCCAAGGCCCACCTGTAGGGGAATGCTACAGGGGCCTTTGCAATTAGAACGCCCGGAGGCCTCTGAAATTTAGGGTTTAGGGGTTTAGGGTTTAGAATGCTACAGGGGCCTTAGAACGGGGTTTTGAGGTATATTATATTATACTATGCTTGTAGTAAGGAACCCCCAAAATAGTATTGGTCATTATTTAATCCCCTAAAAAAAAGTAGGCCTTGAGAATTTGAATGGGATTCTCGGGTACGAGGGTTCCTTTAAAGGGTGCTTATTGAAAAGACTTCAGGAGAATTCCGGGTTTGTAGGGGCTCAGGGCTTAGAAAAATGTTTCTGCCTTTAAACAGGCCTCCGTTTTAAAGGGTGCTACAAGGATTATGATCCGAGTTCCAGTGCATGGGCAATCGTGACTAGAGTATGGGTTTTTTCTGGTATATTCTGGTATATTTATCTCCAGGAGCCCGCAGAAATATCTCGGTTAATAATTTCCGACCCCTTCAATGCATCATTAGGGGTCCAAAATTCCTGGCTCAGGTTTCTTACATCTTACCATCATGAGTACCATCTTATGCGTAGTTCTTCCGGTGCTGCTCTCGTTCGTTCTAGGTCCTTTTGTTGCTCCTCTGGGAAATAAGGTCCCTTTTAAGAGAGCTAAAAGTAGGGTTCAGAAGGGGTACCCTTTAAGGGGTAGCCTTAATAATACTACCCTAAACCCTAAACCCTAAACCCTAAACCCTATACCCTAAACCCTAAACCTTAATCATGCTACCTATCCTCTTGTTCTATGCCATCCTTAGGCGGGTATTCACAGCTGCCCTTGCTGTTCGCTTAGGCTCTTCTCCTGGATCTCTCTTGCTACTTGTACATGGGTATATTTAGGGTTTAGGGTTTAGGGTTTAGGGTTTAGGGTTTGTAGTTCTCTAAGTAGGGTCCCTTTTGGGGTCCCCAATATAGCACAGCACTCTTGTAATATGGACCCTAAAAGGGACCCGAATTTAGAAAACTACCCACATCTTCTTCCTTGCATCTGCATACGTCCAGAATACCTGCTTAGTGCAGCAACCCTTTGAGGCCGCGGCCAAAAGGAGTCCTCGGCGAAAGCGACGACGCGGTCGAATTCCAACAACTGCAACAGCCGTCTGAAGCTCGCAGGGCATCAAGCTCAACTGAACTGCGATGCCGAAACCAACGTAGAGATGTAGTAGTTTGTTGCAAGCTTGTGCACTGGCCTGCGGCGCAACGGCTAAGGCAGCCCACCAAACCTCGGAAAGCGGGGCTGGCAACAACTGCGAGCATGTTAAAATTCAAGTAACCACTGTAGCAGCAGCAGGCAACAAGGGTCCTTGCTACAGCGCTGCTGGACAAGCCATCTGCATCCGCATCCTGCGGCACCCACGCTTTCGAGACTTTTCAGAACATACCGGTGGTAGCACCGCACTCCGAAGGAAACCATAGCATAGTCGGATCCTTGCTTTTGTTATCATCCCCCAATTCAGTTCGGAACTCTGGCTGTCAGAACCCCGTCCACCCGCCCCGCCCGGGGCATATCTTCGGCCCTTGCGAGTCTTGGTAGCACTGGAAATCTCCCACCAACTCCTCCGTAAACCTGAAACCCACCAGCCGAAACAGAAAACACAATAAAGTCTGAAAGCCCCACCAAAAGCTGCTTCCTCCCAAAACCAACCCGAAACCTTCAAGCGATCATGACGGAATTCGCCCAACACCTCGCAAGATCAACACACAAAAAAGTACGGGGTCTTGAGTCTAACTCTTTAGGGCGCTAGGGTTTCGGGCATCTTAGGGCCAAGTCCTCTGTGAGCCACCGGGGGTCCTCCCAAACGCGCAGGAGCGCCTGGCGCAAAAACTCGGGCCGTCGCGGAAATCCATAGATTCTGACACTCCAAACTGAATTATCCCATGTTCGGGTTCCTTTTAACAGGGTTCTATCAAGGTTTTGAAATAGATTTTGGGGTTTTTAAGGCTTTCGTTTTTCGGGTTGTTGTTTTCGGGTTTAGGCTTTGAGGAGTCTAGAAAACTGCAGGAATGGTAACGATAGTATACAACTTTTAGTTGTATAAACTATACTAGCAAGGATACAGGTATTCGACAGCAATGACCGCGAGACGGTAAGCTTAATAACGTGAAACAGTGAAACCGTGATCATGACAATACGAATGATTCGGAATGATGAAGACGATGATAACGAAGTTGCTAACCGTTGCTAACTCGACAGCCGTCTGTAATCAGAGACACGAAAGTCAGACTTTAGGCTTGATAATGCTGAGAATATGAAGCCTCATGAACATAGCAAGCAACGCTGGAGCAGGTTTGAGTCGCGATTCAAGCGCCTGCAAAGACGCGAAACCCGAAGCCCGTGGGAGCGTAAGCACCACCCTAAGAGTTAGGATTAGGGACACTGTCGGGGATATAGACCCTCTCAATAAGGTCCCTTTTAAGAGAGCTAAAGGTAGGGTTAAGAAGAGTCCCCTTTAAAGGGGTCTTCCTAATACTACCTAGGACACCCAGGGGCCTGGAGAGTGATGGTGCTCCTTGGTGCCAGCATCAGGCCTGGGAGTTGTAGTTTCACTCATAGCAGCCAGCTTGCTCCGACAAGAATGCGCGCTTGATGTCCTAGTTTTAGTCCCAGTTCTGCTTCTGTTTACAAGTATTTACGAATCAATGCGCATCTTCTCCCTGTCTCCCGCAAGTGGAGAAAAAGTGTCATCTTCCCTTGCGCCCGGCCTGCAATGTATCGCTCAGCGGCGAAGCCTTCCCGATCGCGCCAGCGGACGAAAGATCCTGCGCAGAGCGACTGTCAGCGACTGTCGTCGCACTCCGACTCTGGCAAGAGCTCTAGCCAGAACTGCTATGGCACGCAACAGTGAACAGGGTCAACGGGTGCTGCTTCCATTGATTCAAGTGCTGCTGGGCGCAGAATTTGGTAGGTCTGGTTGAGGCACAGCCGGGTCCAGGACAGCGAGCGCAGCCCCATTCGGATCCCTGCACCTCAGTCGAAAAGGCGGCTTCTCTCGTGAGGCCAGGGGGGGAAATTCAGGCCAGAACCCTAAGCCCGATTAAAGATCAAGTGCAATTGAAAGTCAGATGGGCTGTGAGTGAGTCGAAGCATGATCTTAAGCAGCATGCTTGAAGACACTCGGCAAAGATCTCAAGTCCCAAACGTAACTTAACTCTGAAGGCTAGTGGCACAACTTCTCTCTAAACCCTCAAAGCAAATGTCTCGTCTTTCCAGCTGAGTGATGAAAAAGGCGATAGTGACGAGAGATGGCACAAGGCTGCCGACAGGTGAGCATGTACAAAGATGCCCGCATCAAGCTTGAACTCAACCCTAAACCCTGAGATTCAACACTCAACCCTACTCCCTAAACACCCGCAACTCTGGAGTTCGGCTGTCTCCGTATGCGAGAAGCTGAGGTCAGAGCCAGGCCCCATCTCTGCTGCTTGCGACGGCAAGGCCGCGCCTCGCGAGCGATGCTGAGGGCCCCCGGCTACTTTGAGGGTTTTTGGTAGGGTTTCGGTGCTTTAGGGTTTTAGGGTTTTAGGGTTTAGGGCTTACAGATGTTTTGCTGATCCTTCCGTTTGCTGTAAGTAAGGGTTTACAGGGGTCTCTACAGTCTCTACAATACTCGACAACCCTGCAGCCACAAACACTGCTGGCACCGACCAGGAATGGCAACGGAATGCGCCATCACCATCATCCTACAGGTCATCCATCATCCGCACCAGAATCCGAAGGCAACCGTGCTTTTTTAAAACGAAATGAGCGTGCAATACGCCCGCCTCCGGGCAGCAGCAGAACTCGGAGCGGACGTCAGAGCTACTTCCCCCGTCGCTGGCGCAGGCATAAGCTCCCAGGGCCTCTTTGTGGGGCTCTTCGGCTCAGGGGGGCGAGGCTCGGGCCAGTTTCTCCTAATGTAGGGGCCTGAAGGATTAGCATAGTTTTTTTGGCTCCTTCATAGTGTAGCTATGTAAAGTTATATAGTTATAATAAGGAACCCTATAGAGCCTTTTCAGTTTGGGCTCTTTCCAACAGCCAGAGACAGGGTCTCCCACGGGCTAGGGCCAAGCAGTCTTTGGGGTTCGCTTGTGATTTAAGGGTGAGGTTTCAGGGGCCTCGTCTCAAAATTTCCTATGAGCTGCTCAGACCACAAGGAAACCAAAAAGGGAGGGTTCCTACAAGCCAGGATAAGCATGGTCGTGACCAGACCGAGGCCACCTATGTCTATCAGCACTGCTCACACAATCTCAACCGTGGTTGATTCAAGCATCAGCGGCCCCAACAAGGATCAGACACCACTGAAACCGCATCCTCTGATCCCATGGCAGGTTATCAAAGGCCACCAGCTACTGGCTGCAGCACACGGCGTCAACCGCAAACCCTAAACCTTAAACCCTAAACCCTAAACCCTAAACCCTTAACCCTAAACCCTAAACCCTCAACTAACATCTTCGCATGGGACCAGCCAGCACTTGCCATCACTCCCTAAACCCGAAGCTCTGAACTTCAAACTCCGAACCTGGAGTCGCATTCGCCCTAAAGGTACTATACCTGTAGTCTCCATTGTGGTTCCTTTTTTTGGTTTAACCCATTCTATGTTAAGGATTTTACAAGGCATCCCCCAAAAGCAACTACAATGGAGACTATAGGTAGTCCCGAACCGTGAGCCAAGGCCTAGCTCTCGCTAGTTCTTTCAGGGAACATGAACCAATTTGTTCCGAAATTGGGGTACCTTATTTTAGGGTCCTTATAATAAGGATCCTATAATTTGGGGTGCTATATTAGGGTCCCTATGTTCTGAAACCCCCCATTTCGGTATTCGTAGCCTTACGCATGGTCCTCCAAGTAGACTCAGCATACTCTCGACCGAGGTACACCCTGAACCATAACAGCGCCCAAACGGGTTTTAGGGTTTAGTGGAGCTATCGACCTGGCCTCGCATCGTTGCCAAGATGGCCGGGGGAACATCGCCAGTTCACCGTCCTCCCAAGATTTGTCGAAGGTAGTGTCACAAGGATTTATGAGGTCTTATACTGACTACAAGAGTGTTATGGCTTCTCTAGTCAGGGCTCTGTTTTAAGGTTGAGTGGGCTTGAAGGCAACTTGAAGGACTAATGTTTCGAGACCGACACAGCAATGTATACTACATGACGTCCTCATTGCATTTCTATTCAGAGACCCTAAACCCTAAACCCTAAACCCTAAACAACTGCAGAGCAACACACTGCTACCCCTCATAAACTTCTGTAACCCCGCTCTGCAACTTCGCACAAGCCTCTCGTAACACCGGCTAGGTTTACGAAGATGGTGCCGGGTGCTTGCGACTTTCTCTTGCGCTGTCTGGGGTTTGCCGAATTCGTGCGGGCAGGGACATCGAGACACCGTTGCCACAGCGACAAAATACCTAAAGAGCTGACTTAAGGGACAAGCCTACACAGTAGATGAACAGATCTCTATCTATATATGTGTATACATTAACACACACACGCACATATATATATATATATGTATATATATGTATGTGTATGTCTTCACATGCCTCAAGGAAATGTCCAACATGATTGACCCTAAACCCGAAGCCCTAAGCCCTAAGCCCTAAACCCTAAACCCTAAACCCTAAGCCCTAAACCCTAAGCCCTAAACCCTAAGCCCTAAACCCTAAGCCCAAAGCAGCCTCTCGGCTCTGCACCTCCCAGCGGTGAGGCTGGTCTAGCTGAGCAGAGCCATGGATGGTCTTCGGAGTTTGGCTGGCGCCGCGACGGTGTCTGAGAAACAAGACCAGATTTGCTCGCGAGCGTGGCTTGTTACACAACATCTGGATGCGTTGCAGGGAGAAGACAGGTTCAACGTCTGCATCAAGGTCCTCCGGATGGATACCGCCTCCCACGGCGTGGCAGGGATCGTGAACTTGAAGTTGGGCAACGCTATCGATGATGGGCCGGACAACAGACAGCCCCAGCTGACTGGCGAGGCAATACCGATGGACAGCTCGGCTTTCAAGCACGCTATGCTGCCAGAGCAAGTCTTCATGGTGGTTGGAGCCAAGGTTGTCTCAGAGGATGATGATATCTATATCAAGATCCCCCCCACGACGGAGACAACGGCATGCATCCTGCTACCAACCAGGGAGGATGCTATAGTCGGCGTGGCGGAGTTGTTTTGCGGAGGTATCAATGGGTGGACAAGAGCTGCAAGACAGCTGCCGGCTTACCCGGTGATTCGGGTCGACCACTGCGGCATGTCCATCGCTACAACCCTTCTGAACGACCCCAAAGAAACGTTGTACAGCGAAGCCCTGGACCAGACGCACTACAGTATCTTTTGGGGTGACGTCATTGACTTAAGATGGACCACCTCCCTCTACCACTCCAACGTTGAGATACTTTGTGCCTCACCGCCAAGTACGGCCTGGAGCACCAATGGCTCCAAGGATGGTTTCAAGGACAATGTGGAGACAGTTGCTTGGTGGCAACTGGCAATGGTTGCAAGATTTACACAGCGTCGTGTGGTTGCGGTCGAGACCTCCATTGCCTTTGCCAACCACCATGACTCCCAGACTTTTGACAGTCTCATGAAGTGGGCCGGGTACAAGGTTGCGTGGAAAGGCAGACTGGACTCAGAGTCCTTGGTACCCATGGACAAGCCTCGGTATTTCATGGTGTACTGGAACTCGGCTGACCAGCCAAGTGCCGCTACCCCCTTCCGGATGCTAAGGTTCGGACAGAGACTGCCGGTCCCCTGTGAAAACTGTATCTGGAGAAACATGCCAGCGGATGTCTTTCAGGCAACTGAGGTCAAGGAGGAGTACATGGCGAAAGTGACTTCCCGTGAACTGCTACCTCCGTACCAGAGACACATCGTCGGATCCGCCCTCCACATCCGCCTCGTCAACCAGTTCAAGCCAATGCCCACGGTCCCTGTGTCTTACCCCAGGCTGCTTCATGTGGCATGGCCGGTTCTCATGAAGAAGGGGATGCACCTTCCTCTGGTGGAAGAACATGGCAAGCTCAGACTTTTGAGCAAGTGGGAGCTGGCGAGGGCATCCGGGCTTCCTTTCGACCTCGTGCTCCCAGAGCCAGAGTCGGACGCGGTCCTGATCTTGTCCCAGGCCCTGCTACCGTCCCAGGCCTTGGTTGTTCTTGGATCCATCATCGCCCACCGCCAGGAGATGGTCATGCCAGAGGACACCCTTCTCCGGTACTTTGAGACTGGACTTAAGGAACTCCGGACTGGCTGGGTTGGCTTTGAGCTCCTCACAACCTTTGCGAGATCCTCGTGGGCAACGTTGATCCTTAGTGGATCTGAGGCTGAAAGAGCCCCAACGGGAAGACTCAACAGCCGACTCAGTGCCCTGCAGACACAGATTGACAACATGGTCAAAGGCAGGCCGCACCGCAGACCTCCTTTCCTACCGGAATCCTGCAGGGTCATCTATGAGGACATCTGGGAGGAGGAGCCCGTCCACACTGAACACAGAGTTTACCAGGTGGGCCGTGGATACACCGGCATCATCCTCAATGAAGAGGAACCTACGGCTGTGGTGCACCAAAAGATTGCCACCTTCCTCGGAGTGCCTGACCACATCCTAGCAGTGGCCAAGGTCAATGAGTCAGCCTGGGGAGTGCAGTCATGGGTGGTAGCTGGGGAGATGAAGCCGGGGATCATTGACCACGTCCTCGCGCTGGTTGACACCGCTTTACCACAGGCCTACTGGCTGCCGGCGGAGACCACTCAGGATGATCTGGTCCAGACCTACAAGGACCACCATGCCTCCTACCCGGACTCTGTCGAACTTAATGGGTGGTTGGTGATGAGTTGGCCCATTTCGGTTTCCTCTGGAGACTTCCTCCGGCTCAGGTGGAATGGACATTCGGACCATGAGGATTGGAAGGATCTCGATGTTTTCGACCACATGGATGCCAACGACAGCGACAACCCACCACCTCCTCCAACACCAAAGGCCGAAGATGCTGAAAGCAGTGCGGGTGGCCCCGCGGATGACCCTGATGATGGCTCAGACACCGACCCAATGCCGGAGACCCCGCCAGGGTCCCCTCGGGACACGCCAACAGTAGCTGAGGAAGCTACGGTCAGAGGAATGCCTTTCCAGGATGCTATGGACACACCGGCAGCCAAGAGACCTCGGACCGACCTGCCAACTACTTTGGACTTCGCGGATGAGCCCGCGCCGACGATCCACCTCTACTCGGCGACCCAATCACTAGTCGTGTCGACTGCATGCTACATGCAATTCCAAGGACAGGTGGCATCTTTCGCCAATGCGGATTCCAGGACGCTGCAGCAAGTCGCCCAGGACGAGTGGGGCATTCAGGGAGAAATGGTCTATTTTGTCATGAATGGCAAACCCCTGGGAAATGCTACACACTGCAGCAGGATCCCAGTAGGAGCAACAGTGGAACTACGAGGACGGCTACGAGGAGGCACCGGGGCACCGATCAAGAAGCTCAAGGGCCTATTGCAGGCCAAAGGGGTCCCACCGGAGTTGGTGGGCGCGCGGGTGGATGAAATCCGGGAGCACATCGGTGACCGTGGAATTCGCGAAGCTTACGATAGTTTCGACCCTTGGGCCAGAATCAAAAACAGCTGCAGCTTCAGACTGGTGAAAGAGGCGGAGTCCAAATCCCGCCCCCGGCAGAAGGAAGTACAAAAAGAAGAGACTGCCGACCCCATGCAATCAGCGGATCCATGGGCCCAGGCCCTAAGGGAACGGAAGGGCTGGAAACTCGAGCCCAACTTCTTCCGAACTCAAGATGGTGGAGTCCCGACCGTCCTGGACAAGCTCACCCATGGCTCTTCGGGAATTGCCCTGGTCTCTGAGAAGGAAGCCGAGATCTTGGTGAAACAACAGGAGAAGATGTCATCTATGGAGTTGGCGGCCATTGTCATTGCATCCAACATCAAGAGCAATGGAACCTTCGTTGCCAAGGACATTGAGATACCCTGTAAGAACGGGGAAGACAACCGAGTCCTCGTCAAGGCCCAACTCATCAATTTGGGAGACAAACAGGTTACCATTGCGGGAGAAGAGACAAAGATTACAATTGATGAACTTGACGGAGCCGTCCTCTCCTGTGAGATCCTCAAGAAGGAGACCCAAGATTGGGATGAACTTACCGAAGGTGTTATCAAGTTCTTGAAGAAGAGGGTGCAGTCCCTTGACAATGCCCTTTTCTCAAATTGGGGCAGACGTTTCTTCGCCAAAGGCAAGCCGGTGCAAGATGCAAAGAATGCGGAGTCCTGCTTCCTTATGCTGCGGATCAAGCGGGAGTTCCGGGACGCAATCCTCAAGGTTACCCACCCAGGCATCTACCTAGCTCCCCGGACGGACAACGGTGCCCCTGATCATGTCTTCAAGGTGGTTTGGTTCCCGGATCAAAGCTTTGATGAGCTCCTGGTCCTCGCCAATGCGGAGTCCAAGTCCTTCGGCCTCGTCAGGAACAAGTCTGGACTGGGAATAAGGGTGAAGGCGGAGGACTTCACGAGATTGAAGCAGAAGTGGCAGCCATCCTGGCAGCCACAGGCTGGGACGCCTTATGGGCTCAACATCAAGGCGTACTTCGAGGTCCAAAACCTCCCGGTCTCATGCTCCAAAAATGAAGTCCAAAAGTTCTTGAATACCATCAACTGGCATGCCTTAGTCATTCGCCAAACCAGGCCCAGGGTGTGGCTTGTGGGCGCCGAGGTGCCCCCCGCGTCAACGATCCACCTCGCCGAGCATGGGACAATCCTTATTACGGAGCGATCTGCCAAAGCCCAGGGCAAAGGCAAGACCATGGCCAAAGGCTTCCGTGACTTGCCTTGGGTGATTGCGGGTTCCTCGGCACCATCAGCGTCGACCATGCCGCCCCGGCCAACTATTCAGATGGAACTTGACACCACCCAGGCGACGGAACTGGAGGAGAAGCTCCAGAAGAAGATTGACCAGCTCCAAAGGGAACATGCTTCCGCACAAGCCATGATCAAAGAGGACATCGGCAACCTCAAGGATTCCTTCATGGCCCACAAGGACCAGCAGCACAACGTCAATCAAGAGATCAAACAAGGGATGTCCCAAATCAAGGCGGACAACCAAGGCTTCTCTCAGCAGCTCACAGCCCAACTGGCTCAGATTACTGCAGCGATCCAAGGCCAGAGAGCAGACTTCGCCGCGGAGCTCAAGGCCTCCCACGGTTCCCTCAAGGACGAGTTGATGGAGCAAGTCTGCCACCAGGTTGCCACGCTGAGGAAGAGAACCCCCTCGCCTCCGAGGGAAGGTGATCCCAAGAAACAATCCCGCCAGTGAGGCGGAGTCGCGAAAATAATTCATCTGGCACCCCTGTTGGATGGTTTCTACGAGCCGCAGAACAACAACTACCGTTTCTGTGGTGAATGCTATGGACAGTCCGGTCACGTGGATGATGGCAGCCAAGCCAGATGTAGTGACTGGATATGTTGGTTACGTTTCTTTCAAAATTCAAGCTGGGATAATTCGTTTCTTATGGATGGGCACATTTTGTGCGATTGGATGTGGTATCATGGAATCAGGATTGGTGAGGCCAAAAACCCTGGACCACCTGGATGTATGAAGGTCTCTGGAATCAACGTCCAGAGCCTCAATTCCTTCCTTGATGACAAGAGAATTTTTTCTGGACATGCAGACGTTGTCGTCTGCAGCGAGACTTGTGCGACGCCCTTCGTCGAGCAGAAGGCCACCAAGCTTGTACACGCGGCTGGAAGACATATCTGCTTCGGCAAAGCAGTTTCCAAGAGGACTTTTAAGGATGGACGAGATTGCTGTACTAAGGGCATGGCCCAAGGGGTGGCTATTTCTTCCACTGCGCCCTTGCGCCCCTGCCACCAGGCATGGTCCCCCGAGACTTGGGCTTCCTCTCGGGTCACTGACTCCTACTTGCTCACACAGAATGGTCAGATAAGGATTTTTGCTGTCTATGGCTACCACCAAGGCTTCCCTGACTACCAGATCAAGAATGAGACTTTGCTGAGGGAAGTTCTGTGTAGAGCCTCGACAGTGAACATCCCTGTTCTTGTCGTTGGCGACATCAACTGCGACTTGCAAGCGCTGGAAGTTTGGACGGACATGGAACAAAATGGCTGGGCGGATGCGGCCCTCCTTCAGTCCCAATGGGACGGCTTACCTCCTGAGCCCACACACAAGGACTCCCGCCTGGACTATATCCTGTTTAACAGACAAGCGGCCCCTGCTTTCCAAGGCTTCTCGGTTTCTCAGTTTATGGAAACGGACCATAAATCGGTCAATGCAGTTTTTGATTGGACGGCGCTGCCTTCCTTCAAGCGGAAACTGCGAATGCCGATGGATATGAGTAAGCTTGAGTTGCCAACTTCAATTCTCCTGGATGCTGATGTGCCGTGTCTTTCACAGCAGAAGCTTGAAGAGGCACTCAAGAGCCCAGGAACTACCAAAGCCTGGAAGCAATTCTGTGCGTCTTATGAGGACACCGTGTCTGCGGCCCACGCCATCCAGGCTGGTCACAAGGTCGCCGACAAGTTCCGAGGACGTGGTCAGACGACTTTTGTCAACAGGGTGCCATGCCATGTGCAGACTAAGGATGCGAGGCAAGGGGAGTTCCATGCTTCAGGAGACGAGTCTACAGTGCTTCTACGGCAAAGAATCAGGCAGATCAGACGAATGCAGACTTACGTGGCACAACAACGACGACTGGAAGTGACAACTCTGCCACCTTTGGAAACACACCGGTTGCAACAAGCCCGCTTGTCCACCTGGAGGGCAATCTACAGTGCACCGGGTTTTGGCCCTACATTCCGTTCTTGGTGGCTACAGGAGGTTCGTGACGACTTCCCCCTCCATTTGCCATCGGCAGCCCTTGCTTCCGATATGCTTTCAGACCTCAAGGATCTTGAACCACAGTGGAGAGCGGTTTGTCGTCGTCATCGAAACTCTAACTTAACCTCAGTGTTCTCTGAAGATTGGAAGCAGGGAGGATGCCTTCACCACAGAGCCATCCGACCTCCGGGTCGGCCTAAGGTTGACTCCCTGGATGTCCCTTCTCACCACAGGATTATGCTTGCAAAGTCCCAGAGAAAAGGCCCTGCGGCGTGTCGAGTGATGGATGATGACCTGCAGTGTGTGGTGGTGGGTGCTATTTGGAAACAAGGAACTTCATCGGCCAAGGTGGTAAAGATTTCCAAAGGTGTGATTTACCTCCGCAAACTCGCTGGAGTCTTTTCTTCTGGTGATATACAACAGCGTCTACCTACTGCTGACCCTGTTCCTATCCTTCACCAAGCAGCAGACTATTGGAAATCTTTTTGGAACCAGCCAAAAGACAAGGGGATTTTGGATGATGCCTTTCAGGAGGCTTTGCAAACACTCCCACAGCTCCCTGAAATTCAAACGGACTTCTCTGCAGCGGAGTTGGACTGGGCTTTAACTTCATTGTCTGTCAAAAAGGCCAGAGGTCCCGATGGTTTCTCCAACTATGAGCTCAAGTATATGCCTATGCAACTTCGCCCTTTCTTGCTCAAATTGCTCAACAAGTTTTCAAAGACGGGGGAATGGCCACAAGAACTATGTATGGCCCGCATGGCACTATTACAGAAGACTGACCAACTGGGAGACATTTCATCGACCAGGCCGATCACCATCCTTACTACGGTGCTCAGACTATGGGGTAAACTTACTACCCGGAGGATGTTACAACATATTCAACCTCACTTACCGGCAACCCTGTTTGGATCGGTGCCAGGGAGAAGTACGTCTGATATGATTGGAATTATTCAAACTGAGCTGGAATCTGCACTTATCCAAGGCTCCAACTTGTTTGGGATATCTCTGGACTTTTCCAAGGCTTACAACACGCTTCCCAGGCGGATCCTAGCTGAGATCAACAACAAGCTCGGTATGCAGAACTACTGGAAACCATATTGCAATTACCTTCATAAGTTGCAGCGACATTTTACATGCAATGGACACTGGGGCCAAGCTGTTTCCTCTCAGGTGGGAGTACCAGAGGGGTGCCCGATTGCTGTAGTACAGATGATCCTTATTACCTGGTTGTGCACCAACTTCTTGAAGTCCAAAACTCAAGTGGATATGTATTCTTACGTGGATGACTGGGTGCTTCTCTTCCCAGTCATTGACCAGGCCTCTGAAGCAGTCAAGCAACTCAAACGGTTGGCAGATTCGCTGGGTCTTATTCTGTCGTGGCCGAAGTCCAAGGTCTTTGCTACAACGACTAAAATGGCACGAGTACTACAAGGTAGATTACAGATGGAGGGCTTCAGTCTGCAACAAGCAAAAAACCTGGCGGGATTGGGGATTAATTTCCAGACTTCTTCACAACCTACGCCACAGCTCCGGAATGAAAGATGGTTGCGAGCAAAACAGCTTCTGGAAAGGCTGCAGTACATGCCCTGGACGGTGCATCGGAAGACCCAGATCATTAACCGAGGTATCTTTCCTTTGGCCTTTTATGGATGCAACACTTGGAGGGCGGGGAAAGACTACTTGCGGGAGGTTAGGGCGAAGTGTAATCACGCTGTTTGGGGCAAGAAGCAGTACCACCTCCACTACCTCTCACCTCTTTTCTCGGGACAAGTTTACGAGCCGGTCCTTTATATGGCTAAGATGCGTTTCTCTTCACTGTTGCGTTTCTATGCCAGACACAGACATTTGGCGACCAAGGTGTGGGACCAGTCAATTCATTCCCAGTGCTTTTTCAAGAACAGAACGAAAGGAACAATCTCTGTCTTCCAGAATATGCTTCATGATCTGGACTGGTCAATGTACCCGGGCGGAAGATGTGTCACAGGCCAAGGATGGGAGTTCACCATTTGGGATATTTCTACTTCACAATTTGCTGACTGTGTGGAACAATCATGGGAACATTCACTGTTAAAGCACTTGAGACAGAAGTCCAACTTGGATGATCTTCAGTCATTCTCTTCACACTTCTCACAGTACCCGCTACAGGATGACCCCCTACGTGAAGGTTTCATGAACAAAGTTCGACTGGGAGGACTCTTTCCTTGCAAGCGTACCAACCACTTCCATCAGGAACAAGAGTTTTGCTGCTTCTGCGGAGCTGAGGACTCTCTTTTTCATAGGGTCTATGACTGTGTTGGAACAGAGCATGTCCGCCAAGGCCACTACTGGCAAATGGTTAAAGACCTCCCCTTGTCCCAGATGCTCGGTGGCTTGGTGGGCGCGCCAACGGAACTTAGGGACTTCCAGAAGTCTTTGGATTTGCTGCCGCACCCGGACATTCAGAAAATTCCATCTGCGGATACCCCTAGGAGCTTTTTCACGGATGGGTCGGCGTTTGGATGTGGAAGTCAGTTGGCCATGATATGCTCTTGGTCGGTCACTGAGGCTACCCCAACCACAAAAGACAACGTTACCAGAAGCTCAGGGTTGTTGCCGGGGAGGAAGCAGACGGTTTTCAGGTCAGAATTGCATGCTATCAACGTGGCTATTGCACTGGCAGATGCGTCCATTATTTACTCTGATAGTGAATCTGCGGTCAAGAGGGTGCAACAGATCTTGGCGGGCAACTTGTCTGACACTTCTATAATCCAGCACCCTGACAGGGACCTTCTTCAAACCACAGTTTCTTTACTGGGGCAAAAGCGACAGGGTGCCATTCGTATTCGATGGGTCAAGGCGCACAGATCCTTTACGGACGCGACTGGGGCTTTTGATCTGTGGTGTATTTTCCATAACAACAAAGCTGATTTTTCGGCCAAACAAGCAGGATTGGACGTCCCTTTGAACATTCTTCAGGCTCAGAAAGCACTACTCCTTCAGATGAAGCGCTACACTGATTCTAGGTTTTTCTCTGCTATGGTGCTCCGCCAAGTCATGGATGAATTCTGATGATGTCACCACTTCAGTTTTTTAGTCTGCTTGCATGCCCAGCAATGTTCTGTGGTAGTCTCACGCGTACGCTGGGGACTATCAGTACGAGGAGTGCCTAAGCCCAAAGCCCAAAGCCCTAA
>CAJNDV010036207.1:9566-29784 GCA_905221635.1 Symbiodinium sp. CCMP2456
GGCAAGTTTCTGATCATTGGTGGAGGCATTGCCAACTTCACGGACGTGGCTGCGACGTTCACTGGTCTTATCAAGGCTCTCCAGGAGTATGCCGATGACATCAAGGACCTGTCACGTGCATGTTGCATGACATCTTGTTGTCAGTTTAGGCCTACCTGCGGTGCAGGCATTCTAGCATATGCGGCCATCAGGAGCACAAGATCAAGATCCTGATTCGCCGAGCCGGTCCCAACTACCTTGAAGGCCTGCGCAAGGTGAAGGCTGCCAGCGACAAGCTTGGCCTCGGCATCAAGGTGCTTGTCCTGCAATGTCTCAAAATGTAACTTTCTCTAAGCTCAAAGTGCCAGGTGTACGGCCCGGAGACCCACATCACGGCTGTGATTCCCATGGCCCTGGGAAAGATCGATCCTCTTCCAGAACCGGACCTGTCTGCTCCTTGCGGGCCTCCGGCCCGGCTCCCGGGACGTGTGAGGGTTCGAAGGTGCGCTTGCTGCCCTCTGGGCACATTCAGGTTCGGAAGATGATTGACCTCAAGGGCAAGAAGCACGCCTGGCGAGATTGTACGAACAGTCCGCATGCCTTCTTCACGACCTTTCTTTCTTTGCAGGCCCACGCCGAAGGGCCATCCTCCTGCGCCTGCAGGTGGATAGCTTACTCTGCTGACATGTGCCCAGATTGTTTTGATCCTGATGAAGAATCTACATTGCCGTTTCCGTTTGGTTGCTGGCATGGCCTCTTTCTCTTGACTCAGAGCCGCCGCTTGTTGTCAGGAGTATTGTTGCTATTAATCCGCTACATCGTCCCTGTTACGAGGACTTGAATCACTACTCCTGTGTTTAGTGAGCTTGATGTTGCTAGGCGGGGATGCGGATGGCGGAGGAGATGGTGGCAGCATTGATGAGCATCAGTCGTCACAGTTGTCGTCGGCCGCCCTGGATCGAGTGTAGATTTGTCAGTAGTGGAGTGGAGGATTTGGAGTCGTGTAGGCCACCTTACAGTACGGTCCGCACAGATGTGGATGGTAGGTCCTAGCAGGCGGCGCTGGCTATTGATGGGTGGTGGTCTCCTGCGGTGGTAGTGGCGATGGTTGTCGTCGATGCTGGTTGTGGTGTGCGGTGAACGATTGATGGGCGTCAATTTTGTGTCATTTTTTGCTTTTGGGCTGCATGTTGAAATCTTCCGTGTGCAGGCACCAAGCACACTCTCGTGACGGCCACGTCATGCCGGCATGTCTTGAGCGCGAGACGTTCTTCTTTTGACCTGCCGTCTTTCATTGCAAGGCCAGAGACCACATCGATTGTGTACGGCATGCAAAACCGAGCGGTTCAAGGCTAGGCTGGTTTCTTTCTTGCCGCAATTCATTTGCAAGGCACTGCCAAATACGTTCTGTCGGACGGTGTGCGCGGATGGCAGAATTCATGGCGTCCAGGTATGTTGGACTTTGACTTCATGTGCAAGCGTACCCTGGCAGAGTGGTGTATGGCAAATGCGACCGTGCGAAGCACAGCTTTCTGCGATTGAGGCAAGAAGCCGTCCGTGGATGCCATGGTCTTCCCCTTCTCCGGCAACTTGGCTGCGACGAAACTAGCTGACTTTGTCACTGCTGCACCTAGCCTCGGAGCAAAAGCCAAGGAAACCATTATGCAACTGGGCTGCATGTAAGACTGCTTTCTCGACGTAACATCCGACCTCTTCTGGGACCGACAAGGTCAAGTTCTACTGGGGCACAGAGGAGGCAGTTGCGGGAATGATTCCACTGTGTTACCCAGTCCAGCCGACAGAGCACTGACTTGTGATTTTCTCTGCAGTAGCTTTACCTTCAATTTTGTTGAATGCTGCACCGACATTTGCCTTGCAGATCCTGATGCCTGTCTACACTACGACCAAGGAGGCATTGCATTTTCGGGCCAGCGGTGTATCTGCAAGTTAGGCAGTGGGGTGAGGGGAGGATGGGGAGACGTGGGCCACACCCGGCACATCCCCGTAGACAGGGCAGTGTTTGTGCAAGAGTGCACCGCGGTCTGCTTTCGTAGAACTGGCTTACTGGCGCCAGGCGGTGCAGAAGCATTCCAGCGCCTCTGTGTTCGTTAACTTTGCCTCCTTCCGCTCCGTGCACGAAACCTCTATGGAGGCCTGGTGAGGGAGCCGTGTTGGCAAATGTCTTCAGATGCCTGGTTTGTGAAGGCCATGAATTACAGCAGCTTGAAGACAATCGCCATCATTGCCGAGGCTCCTTTTTGCAGGTTCTGGCAGGTTGTGACACTGTCGTGTGCTTGTGCCGTTGGCAGGGTGTGCCTGAGCAGCAGACAAGGGACATCATCAAGGTCGCCGAGAAGAAGGGTGTAGGCCCGCATGCTTGCCAATGCAGATCTGTTATTGACTTTGCCGCTGATGATACCAAACCGGCCAGGCATCATCGGCCCAGCAACTGTGGGTGGCATCAAGCCTGGCTGTCTCCGCATTGGGAACACTGGCGGCATGCTGCAGCCTTAGATGCCGAGTTTCCCGGTTCGTCTGGGGGTCTGGTTGCCCTTGAAGAGACCATGGTGCAAGGTTGGACAACATTGTGATGTCCCGTCTCTACCGACCGGGTTCTGTTGCCTACGTTTCCAAGTCCGGAGGAATGCCAGGAGCCAAGCTCGACTCAGACGAGAAGCAGGCCGTGACATTGTCGGCCCAGGTCGAACGAGCTCAACAACATTGTGTGCCGTAACTCGGACGGTGTCTATGAGGGTGTTGCGATCGGCCGGAGCCTTTGCAGAGTTGTGCAGGCACTTGTCGTGGGCCATTCCATGCTGCTTCTGTGCTGATTTGAGGTGGCGACCGCTACCCTGGCAGCAGGTTCTTGGATCATTTCCTTCGCTACCAGGAGATGAAGAATCACCATCTTTGCCTGTAATCGCTCCCATGTGCCTGTTACACTGTTGCACTTCCCTGAGCCACCTCGGAAGGACGACCCCAACGCCAAGATGCTGCTGTTGCTCGGAGAGGTTGGCGGAATTGACGAGTACGACCTGATCGACGTGCGCACCCGAGCTGGTCCCCCTCCCAACGGGTGCGTCAGACCCTCGTGGTGCGGAACGTGAGGCCGTGAAGAAGGGCCGGATCACCAAGCCAGTCGTAGCCTGGTGCGTGGGCACTTGTGCCTCGTGCTTCACCACGGAGGTGCTTCAGCCTTTGACTGCACTGAGAGACGCAGCAGCTGTTTGCTGCTTGTGAGCAGGTGCAGTTCGGACACGCTGGTGCGCAGGCACGTGGGCTTACTTCTTTCGAAGAGTGGACTCTAGACAACCTGGCTGCCCAGGCCCGCGGCGACATGGAGACCGCAGCAGCAAAAAACAAGGCCTTTGCCAAGATCAAGGATGCCTGTAAACGGCCTTTGTGCATCCTGGACTGAGAAGGCAATGAAGGAAGCTGGATTCCACGTGCCAGACTCCTTCGATCTACTTCCGGAGATGATCAACAAGGTCGGTTCAGAGTTGATGAAAATGCAGGGTCCTTTCTTGCTGCTTGGCGCACCGTGCCGCTGCCAGGTCTACACCAGTTTGGTGGAGGCCGGTGAGATTGTGGAGCAGCACGAGGGCGAGACCCCCCAGGCTCTGAAAGGGCAGCTCAGGGGGCAGCTCAGGCGGCAGCTTCAGCATGGAAGCCACACCAGGTGCCCATGGACTACACCTGGGCAAAGAAGCTTGGAATGGTCAGGCTCAGCATCATGCAGATTTCCTTCAAACCGTTTGTCGGCAACGGTGCGACATGTGTGCACGTCGCTTGTGTCCCTCGCAGGAAGCCTGCAAACTTTATCTCATCCATCTCCGATGATCGCGGAGAGGACGGTCCAGAAGCTTCGTGCGAGCCGTGTTGCAGTTATGAATGCCAAGGAGCTGACCTACTGCGGCATGAGCATCTCAGACGTCTTCACCAAGGACCAAGGGTGCTGCTGTGATCTGTGCAGCTCTTTGCTTGCCCTGATGTCCGAAGCCAGGAGATTGGCATCGGCGGCGTTCTCTCCCTCTTGTGGTTCCGTCGCCAACTTCCTGCCTTGCACTGAGAAGAGACTGAGATCCAAAAAGCCCAAGCGATCCCGACACAGAGAGATAGAGCGAGAGAGAGAGAGAGAGAGCACTTGCGCGGGACGGGAGGGCTGCTCCCGCCCCATGCCCTAAGCAAAGCAAAGCAAAGAGAGAGAGCGGTGCGGAGGCAGACAAAGACAGACCAACAAGACCAGTGCGCGTGAGCGAGCACGGGTCCGCCTGCTCTCCTTTGGCTGTGCAGAAGAAGTGGTGCGGAGGTGTCTATATTTTAGCCCAGCTCACTTGCCTTCACGAGTCCTTTTCGCTGGGTTTCGGTTGTGGTCTCACGTCTCCCCACAAAGCCCTTGCACCGGGGTGAACCAATCGGCTCCGGGGGCCCTGACCAGTCTCTTACGCGCCGGAGAACAGAACAGAACAGCGGGAGGTGTCTGTGTGTTTTCGAGTGGAGCCAGCCTGCCTTGTACATTCCCCACCTGACCGGTGAGAGGGGAAGTCCATGTGCATTACGGAACAGTCAGATTAGCGGGAGTTCTTGTGCCACCAAGGCTTACGCAACGAAGTTCATCGAGATGATTCTCATGGTCACAGCCGACCATGGTCCAGCGGTGAGTGGTGCACACAACACCATCGTCACAGCCCGCGCAGGTCCAGTGTGAGCAACAGTCCACGCACAGAGTGGATCGCGGTCCCACGCTAGGCAAGGATCTCGTGTCCTCTCTTTGCAGCGGCCTGCTGACGATTGGGCCTCGCTTCGGTGGTGCCCTGGATGATGCGGCAAGAATGTTGCTAAGCTGGCATTCTCACAGTGAGGGATTTCTATGAGTTGGGATCATCTTTGCCTTCACTCTTTTGGTTCAGGTTCGCAGATGCACAGGGCAGCGGAGTGGCGCCCAAGGCCGGGTGGCCCCGGCAGCCGATTTCGTTTCTTCTTTAGCATCGCTGTCATCGCTACTTGTAGGATTGGATCGAGAAGATGAAGAAGAGCAACCAGCTCATCATGGGCATCGGGCACAGGATCAAGTCCCTGGCAAATCCTGACCAGCGAGTCGGCTCCCCAAGTCCAGTCTCACCAGGAGTTCCCGCACGAAGTGGCATGCCAGGTGGAGATCATCAAGGGTTTCGCCAAGAAGAACTTCAACTCAACGCCCGTTCTTGACTATGCCCTCGCAGTCGAAGCTCGGCTAAGAATCGTTAGATTTCGCAACGCTCCTGCAGCACAGTCACTTGCAGCTCCGCACCTCTCAGCAGATGTCAGTGGTGGCGCTGCGCCAGGAGCAGATCACTACCCGCAAGCGAGCAAACCTGATCCTGAACGTCGACGGATGCATTGCCGTGTCCCACCCACGGTGGTTGAGCGTGTTGACAGGATTCGATTGTCTTGCTTCGCCGTTTTACATTCCATGCGACTTTTGGGTACCCAGGTCGTTCGTGGACATGATCAGGTCTTGCGGGGCCTTCTCCAAGGAGTTGTGCAGCCAGGGTTCTGGGAAACTGTTACAGTGAAGTGTATCACCCTGGCGCACCTGTGCCAGATGAGATCGGAAGATCGTGAACAGTGTTGTTTCTGGCAGGAAGAGTGCGACGACCTCATGGACTTCGGCTGTCTCAACGGACTGTTCGTTCTAGGCCTGTGTCAGCTTCGCGCGACACCCCCGGTCCCCTGTGATGGCGGGCAACCCATGGTTAGGCCGCTCCATCGGATTCATCGGCCACTACCTGGACCAGCTTCGGCTGACGCCTCAGGAGACAGGGCAGGAGTTGCACTCCAGGGCTCACAGATCAAGCGTGCCTCAAAATGGCGAGCGAAAAGACATGTTGAGTAGTTGGACTATGCGAGAATGCAAGGCTGAAGCAGCCGCTGTACCGCCATCCTTGGGACGACATCACATACATCCAGGACCCGACACGATCAAAGATCTCACTGTTTGAGGCCACGCCTCCCTTGTTAGAATCAGTTAAAACTGTTTGACTCATCGCCTGTTGCTGCAGGAGCTTGCTGGCCAGGGGCCGGAGTAAATAAGGCTCGGTTTGCCTACCTCTTGCTGCAAGCAGCTCGGCCAAAACTTCCGGTAAACCAAGTGATGGAGCGGAAGCAGGCACATGCTTGTGCAGCAAGCAATTGCCACAGGCAGTCGTCGTCAAGACGAGACAAAAGTTGCACGCCACGGCCTGATCTGTCTTGACGCATTGCGATCGAGGGGCAGTGCGATCTTTCCCTGCTGTTCCGACACCGATTGCATGCGATTGGTCGTACCAGTTGTCGTTCTTGTTTTGCCGTTCGAAGTCGTCGACGTCTTCTTCCTGACCAGGTCTTTTGCTTCAGTCTTCAACTGCACATGCTCGTGATGACCGGCTCAGCCAAGTATCCTCCTGCCCGGGTTTCTGCTCTGATACCCTGCAGCTGTCCATGTCTTCACTCACTGTCCACATCACAGTTTTTTTTGGAAAGCGAGTTTCCGCAAGTTTCACGACCCAAGACATGCTTGTGCCCAACATTCGGGCGCGTTCCGATGCGTGGCGCTCGTCAGGGCTACAGCACCTCGCTCCCTGTCAGCTGGAGAACGATGGCAGAGCTACTTGCCTTCTTCACTTGCCGCAGCGGTTACCGACGTTACTTCTGCTGCTTCCGGGTTGTCTGCCTTCGTGGTAGCGTCTGCCATGCACCTGCACACACCGGTCACGAGTACCGGATCCATGGACCACACACGGTCAGACCAAAGCATGTCCAGAGCATGCTCCTCATGTCTTTAAAAAACTTCGTCGAGCTTCCTCAGCGTTTATTCTTGCGGAGACCTGCCCCTTTGTCGTCTGTGTACGAGGATACATCGTTAGACATGTTAGTTAAATGCTAGCTTGCAGACCACGGGTACGAGCTTTAATACGTCGAGTGCTCTGCATGCCAAAGCAGGCTGTTGAGCTGACACTTAGCCTGCCGAGGTCTGGCAGATGCAATTGGCTATCAGTTTTGCGCCTGTGCTATTCCGCGCTGAAGCTCAGCCTTTACCTCCCCGGACCACTTTAGAGTCCAGCTTGGTGGGTAGATGCGTGCGGAAGCGTAGCTGCTTAAAACGGCAGCTTGATCATGCTTCTTGTTCTCCAGGTTTTCCAGAAGAGATTTATCTCTGGTGGTGTTGTCACAGCACCTAGAGGATCGGTACGAGCAGAGCATCGTCATGTCTACTATTGGAGCATCTGCAAGATTTTGACCGGTGCTGTGGGGATACCCTCCAACCTCCGCGGAAGCTTCGAAGCACGCCATGGTCGGGCCCTTTCTACAGAGTCACAGTCTGCGTTCATGCAGGAAAGAGCTAGAAGCGAGAAGAAAAGACCTTTGACACAAGATGTGGGTGCTTGCCGTGCAGAGACTCTTCACGACCCCTCTGACAGAACTGTTTGCAGGCAGCTGAAGTTGGCTGGTCGGAGGTGCAAAAGGCGGGCGGAATCTCTGTTGTGTTAGGCTGCTGGAGAGCCATGGGCAGGACCAAGATGGCAGAGCTATGCGCGGTGATGGCCGCAAGCTTGCCCACAAGTTGCTTGCCTCGATGTACCTCAGTATAATCCGCCGCAGCCGGCTGTACCAGGGTACTTCTGTTGACAGTTACGTTCCTGTCCGCTGGGCGGTGCCGCAGCAGGTTCAACATCTTCCAAGAGATTTCCTCTGAAGATGATGATGGTGAGCTCGAGAAGGACGTCAAGTGCACCTGCTAGGTCAGAAACTTTCGTGTGGAGTGCCGTAGACCCCTGCATCGCCATGAAGCTGTACCCTAGTGCACAGGAGCGGCGCGGCCTCACAGTGGAGCAGATCTTGGCGCGAGCCCTAAAGTGGCCAGCGTCATCTCCGGCCAAAGCCTGTGCTGTTACATGAGATGTACGAGTCCCATTGTCGCCAGTCCTAAAACTGCATGACCTGCTCCTTTAGCACGAGAAGTCTCTGCGATTTCGTGGGCACTCCCCATTCAAAACTTAGCACACTGCACTGAAGGACGACAGCACATTTCATGCTCATTTTGCTTTCGTGCTGCAACGCAGTAGACAGCAATCACGATCGCGGTCATGTGAAGAGTTAGTGGCGGCTGGTCAGAAGGGCCCAAGGAGTTGAGGGGAGGGATGATATGTCAGGAAGAAAAGTGGTTTCACGGGGGAGCAAGAAACTTCGAACCGGTAAACTGAAGGTTTGAAATTGTGGATTGAACTTGGTAGCTGTGTGTTTCCGGTCATACATTTGCCGGCAGACCAGCTGATGAGGAGAGAAGTCCGAAGTATGCGGACAAGTTCTTGGATAAAGTGAAGCCCTTACTGGTCGACCCGAAGGCGCGGAGAGTGCCGTGCAGCCAAATCCCCGAGGCCCCACGTGATACTTTGGGTGCTGTGTGAGCAGTCCCGGGAGGTCAGCCAAACGGCTGCCGGAGGTGCGTTCACAATGCTGGAGGCGGCCTGAAGCCCTCGACCACAAAAATCCTTCATCACTTGGACCACTTCGGGCCTCTGCTAGGAGCCACACTTGATGCCCCTCTTGAACGAGAGCCGAGACCTTGTTTGCAGAAGTGGATGCTGTGCTTTGATGGCTTTGGCCCTGCTCCGTGTCCTCGTCCACCTCCACTGCTTCAGAGTGATAAAGAAAGTGTTCTCGCACGACATGGACCTTACAATATGACGGCCGTAACTCACATCATCATCGTCAGCATTACCACCATGATACTGTTCGTGGTCTTCCTCCTCCGCATCGTCGTCGTCGTCCTCCTCATCATCGTCATCGTCATCTTGATCATCATCATCATCATCATCATCGTCGTCGTCGTCCTCATCAACCTCATCTTCGCCAGCGCCATCATCATCATCATCATCATCATCATCATCATCATCGTCATCGTCACCGCCATCGCCCTCGTCATCATCATCCTCCCCCGAGAACAGCATAGGGATCAGAGTCTTGAGGTTCCAAGTCGGTCCAGCGCCACATTCGCAAGTGCCGGACTGCCTTGAAGTGCCAGCCTGACAGACCGATCCTTCATGTTCCTGGAAGTGTCCTAACAACTTGTTGGTCATATGGCAAGACTGTTCTCCCAAGGCAGATGAATTGGGCGATGACATCTCTCTTGGCGCACAAGGTCATCGCTGTGATGTGTGCGGCCTTTCATCCCATACAAAGGTTTCGAAGCATCGGAGGGCACGAGGCACAAAACCATCCTGAATAACAAAGTCTTCATGGTTGGACTTCAGTCATCCGCAGATCTGCCAGCCCGTCTCTGCAGTAATATTCGTGGGACTTGTGAAGTGTTTACATGACCTCTTGCCTTGTTCTAGCAAGAGCTGCAGTGCCAGCACATGCCAGCTGTCGAGGACAGCCCGTGGCGTGGGTTGGAAGTGAAAGGCTCTTTAGCAGAGCACGGCTGCGCCCCGGGCTCGGCTACGGTAAGCTCAACCCCGCAGCTGTCCATTAAGCCTGTGAAGCCCATCACATTCGAGTACTTCATTTTGAATACCAGTCCCGGCTCGGTGCAGTCCAGCTGACGAGGTCAAGCTGTTGGAGTTGATGAAGTCAGGCCAAGTTCCTATCGTCTGTTCACCTGGCAGGGTCCTTGATCCATTATTCTCCGCTCGCGCGGCTTACACCTGCAGGTATGGCTGTCGGCAAGTTTAGCGAGGCACCGCAGCTCCGACTTCCTCCAAGCATCACGGTACCAGGAGCACAGAGACGGCATGCTACGCTGGCTCTTGACGCTTTTTGGACACATAGCAGCACGACAAGCTCTGTTGTATGTCAGAGTTTCTGGCATCTTCAACGAGCACTCGTCTCTTCCGTAAACCTGCTAAAACAGGTGCACGAAGAGGAGTTCGCGAAGCTCATGGACAATCTGCACAGGCTTGGGTCTTGGGTTGCCTTGCTGATGCAGCTCCGCTCTGCTGGCTCTCCTTGTGCCAAGAGAGCTGTTCGTGTAAGTGCTGATGAGGGTTTCTTCATTCTGACAGCAGTCATGCAGAACAGGCTGTACATGGATATCTTCGAGCGCCGTGGTCAGGAGTCTTTGGTGCCCCTTTACATTGCTTGAATCGAAAAGGGGTGTCGGGTCCCCCTGCGACAGCATCATCTCAGCAGATATTCCGAAGTTTCCTGTCAACCAAGTTGCACTGGTTTCAGAAGCTTGGGGGGAAGCCAGGGGTTCTTCAGACCCTGATCTGAGCTTCGTGCAGTACGGCTTCCTGTCACATTATTGGTACTTTCATCTCTTCAATTCAGGGCTATTCAGCTGCTCTGCGCCTAGCTGGCTTATGAAGCTTGGACTTGGGAACGTTCAAACTAGCGAAACTAGCGCGTGGCAATCTTTCTTGGGTCAGCTGGCATGCTCTAGCACAGCTGCGCTAAGATCTTCATAAGAGGTTCCTAGCACGGTTACAATTCCGGGATGGAACCGGCCATGTCGCTGCGATTGGCACCTCCTCGTGGCGAACTTCCTGTGGTAAGAACACAGCATGCTGCATCTGTTCTGCGACCGCTTCTGGAAGACATTGCGCATTTCCGGCATGATGCTGCGATCCGCCACTGGGACGAATGATTGTCGATGGCACGTGAGTCGCATGCTCATACAGACCCGAAGTTGAGGTCCCAGCCATGCAGCCTTGACAGTGGCTGCCAGTGCAGGGGCACGTTTTCGGAGCAAGATTCGCCGGTGTGCAGCACCAGCTCTCAAACGAGTTGTAAAGGAGAACACGAAGACGAAGATGGCAACCACAAACCTTTGGGGTGTCGTGATATGTGCGCCCATCTCGAAAGGGAGGTGGTGGCAATTTTGGAAGCCAGTATCATGGCGTGACTTTATGGGCAAGCATGCTAATCCGTTTTTGAAACTGAGCTGCTCTCCGTTTTTCGCTAGCCTCGAAGCATGAGCCTACTTGCAGCGCCATTTTGCCCCCTTTGTCATCTGTGCTTCTCTCTCCAGCTCACAATTTGATGAGAAGGTTCTTATACGGATGGGTCTTCGCACCTTCTCGGTCCAGAAGTTCGCCGAAATGCTGAGAGAGGCACTACCAGACATCCTGTCGCCGGAGAAGGCACAACGAGCTGCAGGGGAGCTGGTTGAGACCGAACCCTGGCATCTTTCATGTTGCCCCTCAGTGAGTGGCTTTAACCTGCTTCGCCCCATCGCAGTTACGCCAAGTAAGGCCTTGGTTGGCGAAATTGGCCGGGCTGTGGTTCTCGGGGATTCACGAGACAAAGCGTATCGATGCCGCGATCGTTTGCAAGCCATGCTTCCGGACCTTGAGGCTGTCTCTGCGCTTGAATTGCACGAGGGGTAAAGCTGCCTAGGCTGTTGGCGGGTGCTGCAAGAATCACAACTTTACTCCAACATGTGGTTCTTTCTGGAAAGCCTTGTCGAGCAGGTCCTCGTGGAACCACTGCCTTGAGGTGATGCCTCATGGGGCTTTAAAAGGGCAGAGTAGTGCTCCTTTAGGCCAAAGTCTTAGCCTGAGGAGTGCCTACGCTTGACTGTGAGAAACAGCGCTGTTGGCGTGCTGCCCGCAGAAGAGTTGGCATGTGTGCGATGCTGACGATAAGATGAAGTCCCAAGCCCGAAGGAGCTGCTGAAGGGTGCCATTCAGTCAGAGTGGCTCGGCGGGTGAATCTGCACCAGAGGGTCAAATATGCATAAACCTTCCGCCTCGTGTTGGGCTCTGGTCTCTTTTCGAGTCTCAAACAGTCGTGTCTTCGACTAGGGATCTAGCAGCGGTCTGGCAAGATTGGATTGAATGTAAAGATGCTGACCTCTGTTTGACCTGCAGCTAGGATTTCCCCTTGTTATGACAGCGAGTCGCACGGGAAATGCTAGGTTGGATGTGATCTACCTCCTTCCGGAAAGTGGTGGCCGCTTCCCGGATGGATCTCGAGTTCTCCTCCAGGCTTCACATCATCTTCTGCTTTGTCTTGCAAGTGGGTTTCCGGGAGTTGTGGGGCCTCCTCTGCGCTTCTCAGTGCAGGAGTTGTCAGCCAGAGCAGATCTCAACGGCAAAGCAGGCAAGATCGTGGCATGGGCAAACCCGGCCTGTTTCAACAGCTAGCGTTGACGTGCTGCTGTAAGGCCAAGCACCATCACCGGTGTCTCACATGTGATGTGCATGCAACAGTGCAACCATCTCGGTGCAGCCTTGGAGCAGCTGCCGCGCTCATCTCTGGCTGAATGGGGGCGCAAAGAGCGGACTCGAAGACGGCTCAAGGCTGATGTAGGAGCTGTCGAAACCAGAGCCATGTTTACGCCCGTGGAGTCCGCCATCGGCGGCATGCTCATTGGGCTGTCAGCTGCCATCTCCTACTTGGTGCCCGTAGCCGCACACTCTAACCTAAGTGCAACCCTAAGCCCTAAACGTCCCCAACACTAAACCCTTAACTGGAAAATTTCTTTGCATTCCCGGAACTCCTCGAAGGTGGATGGCAGGATCGCTGGCGTTGCCGGCATCCTCGGCCCTTTCCTTCGTGGTGTGACTCAGTGCCAGCCACTGAAGGATGGCCAGCTGTGGAAGATACTTTTTCTGCTGGGCTTAGTTCTGGGAGGCTTGATTGCCATGGCTTGCAATCACGATTTCTCGTTTCCTCGAGCAGCGCCCTTCCATGTCGTCCGTTACATTGCAGCTGCGATTTTTGTCGGGATCGGCACGCGTGTAGGAAAAGGCTGTACAAGTGGCCACGGCATCTGCGGACTTCCCAGATTCTCGTCAAGGAGTTGGGTTGCAGTGCCGACCTTCATGGGTTGTGCGATAGTTACAGTTGCCCTCACACGGCATGGTTTCCAGTGGGATCAGCCCGGACCATGGGCAGTTGCCGAGCTGCAGTGGCCTCCCAAGTGGGAGTTTCCTGTTGCCTCCTTGGTGGCCTGTGTTTTGCTGACGGGTCTTGTGCTCCTCCTTCCGATGCCTGTTCGCAGCTATGCTTCACCGACACTCGCGGGGATCATCTTCGGCCGCTGCCTCAATCCAGGGTAGCTGTGTTGTGTGTGTCTGTCACAGGTTTTCAAAACTCTGCGACTACTGAATATCAAGCAAGGGAAAACCAAGAGTGACTTACACAAGGTAAAAATAACTAACGTACACATGAACCCAGAAATAACGAGGGTGCAGACGAGAAGAGCACTAAGAAACTACGACAGCAACCTGCATATCAATAAGCAGATAAACAAAAATGCCCAACGAAAACCCGCAGGACGTAGTGACAGATACCAGTAGTCAGTAGCAAGAGTGAATCAACGAATGCATGTGGCAGAGAAGAAAAGGACGCCCAAAGACATAGTATTCGGCAGCGAGTGAACAACGAAGTAAGGGACAGGCGACATACATAACGCACGCGATGCAAAAGTAATAAGTTTTTGCCCACGGATTTCGTGCGAGCAGCATGTCGTCCAGTCGCCCCCCTGTGTTGGTCAAGGCGTTGCATGTCGTCCGTCCCATGGTTACGTTTGCATGTGGTGGGCACCACCACCCAACCCGTTACTGGTCTCCAAGCTGGGCCTTGTTGTTGGACACAGCCAGGGGGTTAAAGATAACAATCATGCTTCTTCGCTCTAAGGAGTATCACCCCATCTTCGCATCACTGTTGGTAGCCCAAGGAAACACCCGAAGTCGCAAGTCAGGTTCCACCTCGGTGTGACCTTTGAAACCATAATTCACCAACAACTTGCCGCAAGACGCGGCCCTGTAACTTGGAATTCTCCATTGGCTTGCAGCCAAGCACAGCTCTGCTGCACTTGATTAAGCCGATTCTTATTACTGATTCTTAACCGGTTCTTTGTCGTCCGGCGTCCTGATGTTTGTCACCTTTGATCCTCCAGGGCTGCGAGGCCTAGCCGTGCCTTTCCTCTCCTCGGCCCAGGTGTTGGTTTGGGCTGCGCCGGCATGACCAGCCAGGCGAAGGTCTTGGACTTCTTGGATTTCGGTGGCACCTGGGACCCATCATTGGCCTTCGTGATGGGCTGTGGCATCCTGGTCAGCGGCCCAGCGTTCCTTTATGCAGAGCGGGAGGCCAGCAAGCCTCTCTGCAGCGACTGCAGCTACGAGAAGCCCCCAAAGCATGGCAACTATCCACCGTTGATCTTCGGAGCCAGCTTCTTCGGGCTGGGCTGGGGCCTGATCGGGATCTGCCCGGGGCCGGCGATTGCTGGCGTCGTTCCTTACCTCGTGGACGGTGACGGCCCAGGCTTCTCCTTTGGCTTGTCCTTTCTTGTGATCTGCATTACATGGTTGATCACCGTCGCTTTCCTGAGAAGCATTGCTTTGGGTCGTAAGCACGCATATGCCGGTATGCAGTATGCAATGATCTAAGTCTAGAGCCACCCATGTAGGCCTGGACATGTTGGGTTGGCTGTGCTGTGAGGATCGCGTGGTTGTGAAGCTGGAGAAGGCGGCCGCCGCGCAGGCGCTGCCGAAAGCTATGCAGCCTCCAGACCCCAAAGTCGAGGACGTTCCTGATGCGAAGCAGGCAGCTGGGGTGTCGTGGGCCGGAAATCGCTTAGGTACTAAACGTTTGAAGCATCTGCTCCGTGGAGTATAACCCCCATGTCTTGTGAGGCTTGGGTGAAGTCATCAAAAAATATTGGCATTTCAAGGGGTGCCTGTGTCCTGGAAGGAAACGGAGGATGAGGAGAACGTGGTTTATGAAGCGCAGATCTGATGGAAAGGAGAGCCGGGGTCAGGTATCTGATGAAACAGTACCGTGACCGGACATGCTCTACTCTTACTACATCAAGCATCTTTTACCAGAGATTCGAGTGTGAATGTGCCGTTTTGTGTAAAGAAGACTGCGGTCATGTGCAACACAGCCGCGGCCACATCTTTTATTTATCGTCAGTGCATGGCTGCCGAAGTTGCAGCAGCACAGACTGGCACGCTCTTTAATGGCCTTAGCCTCGAGCTTCGGCAAAGCTTTGATGAGATCCCTGCAAGGGCTTTCGTGCTTCACGCTAGATCGTGACGAAGTCATGATTGGTGTTCTGCTCCTCGCTCCACGCAGAAGTAGCCTGTGCAAGCTTGGTAGTTTGAGCGGAAGGCTAATTATGATGAGATTGCCAAACATGGGTAACGTCTTTCCCCGCTCAGGCATGTTCTGTTTTCAGTTTGTTTGGTATGTGTGTGTGTGTCCGTGCCAGGATTTTGCACTTCAGCGCTACACCGTTGAGATTGAGAAAGAAGAAAAGAAGAAGGAGCCATGATGCCACTGTTTCTTTTGAGTTCTACATGGTGCATCGCAGAGTGACTGTGAAGGGTAGGACGTCGTCAAGCTGAAACGAGACCCCGTGTTACCGCCACTTCCGAAGCCGCAAGGATGTTGAAGCTCCTGCGAACCCTGACATGTTCGGTCTCGGAGCCGCCGCCTCAGTATGGCAAGGCGTCGGAAGTACCTCGGCCCAGATTTGATCTGTCAGCTGTGAACTTACAGGATGTAGAAGACGAAGAAGAAGATGATGCGGAGAAAAACCAGCCCCTTGGCAGCACAACATCCGCCGATGTGGCCGGTTGAATGCAGCGCATTATCAAGCATTCCTAAAGACTCATGTTCGCTTGGCAAGAAGCTTGACTCTTGCTTGCTTTCCACTTTCAAGGATCGAGTTGGCAGTCCCCAAGAAGCTGATGGTCGCATCCTTAAGCGCAACCCGTGCGGCCGTGCGACTGTACGATGCGAAATTACAGTCCACCGGCACCTTTCCCCGAAGGTGCTGCCCAAAAACGTGTTGGTAGACTTGAAGCCTCCAAAGAGCCAGCTGGAACGTGTGATGCTCAGCTCAGACACGAGGCATCGAGCCATCCATCTTGGGAAGCTTAGGCCTCGTGAAGGACTGGAACGTCTGGAGGAAACGGCCGCGATCTGTCAGTGCGAGCCAGGCCCATCCCACCGAAGGGATGTTCGGAGTCGATGAAGTCTGCGAGATGTCCATCGTACTGCTCCCCCCACCTCCCCACGATGCTCCAAGCCCGACTCGACGAAGCCCGCCAGAATTTGCACTAACTACTTTACAAGAAGAATGCATTTCACGCGTGATCTGCACGCCCGAATCCGTGCTGCAGGATGCAGAAGCTGTGGCTGCCGCGTTGGGTCCGCCCTTGGAGTGCGCATCCAACGGGTCCTTGTTGGCCCAGAATCCTGGAATAAGTGCAACACCTGTCCCTTTCTGTGACTAGGTCCATGGCGAACTTTCTGCAGGATGCCACGCAAGCAGTCGGCACCGGGTGCGCAGAGACTATCCCGAAACCCAGCAGTTCCAACAGCAGATGGCTTTCTGTCTTCGAAGGTTAGCGACTGGCCGAGATGGCGCCGAGCTCATCGCCGACGAGTGCAGACAGGATGGTGCTGCGCCAGTTCTGCTGCTTTCATTTTCGTGCTTTGAATCGAGCTTTCTACTCCATTCTTTTCAAGTCAATTTTCCACAAGGAATACTGTCACGTGACAGAACTCTGTTTTACCTGCATAGTCCATGACGATGAGTGAGCAGCAGGTGTACAAGGGAAAGGGGTATGACATGCGCTGGACTTGACCATGCAGTGTACTGCAAGTTGTGACACTGTAGTACAACACAGTTTTTGCTGAGCGGAACAGCATGTGCCGTGTCGCAAAACCATCGTACAGTTGCAAGGCATGTCGCGAGATAGCATCAAGTCGTGGCAACGTACCGAAGAAGTATGGAACACCATGTTGTACCCCGCAACACGGCACGACTTGTTGTGGTTCGGTGTGGTTGCCATATGCATGTGCATGGATGTACGTGCGTATGTGTGTGTCTGTGTATGTGTATATGTGTTTATGTGTATGTGGATGTGTATGTGTATGTGTATCTGTATGTGTATGTGTGTATGTATGTACGTATGTATGTTTGTGTATGTATGTATGTATGTATGTATGTATGTATGTATGTATGTGTGTATGTACGTATGTACGTATGTATATATGTATGCATTCATGCATGTATGTTTGTATGTGTGTGTGTGTGCTTGTGGGTATGTGTGTATGTGCGTACGTATGTATGTATGTATGTATGGACGCATTCATGTATGCATGTACGTATCAACGTAACGTAATGCAGCATAGTGCAATGTAATGCAATGCAGTGAAGTGCAGTTTGTTTTAATGGTATGGAATGATATGGCATGGCATGGCATGATATGGTAAGGTGTGGTCTGGTCTGGTATGTCCTATATGCATGCATGCTTGCATGTATGCTTGCTTGCTACAGCGCGCTAGTATGCAGGCTTGTGCACGGGTGCAATGAAGACACAGTGTTCTGCATAGTGTTGTGCTCCGATGTCTAATTCCTCAGTGTCATGCGTTTCTTGCTGCCATGTCATACTGTTGTCATTGCTTTTTTTATGTGCAAATCGTACGCGTGCTTTTGGATAGGCCATCTTAAGCTACATTGCTACGATATTTAACAGACATCATGGATGCGCTCTCGTGGTTGTTCCGTCGTGATGTGACGCAAACCAGTTCAAAACGTTGCAAGTAGTCGAAGCTTTGAGAGGCTCTTTCCAACGCCCGAAACCTCGCAGCCAAGCTGCTGGGTGAAGAGCCGCAGGCCAGCGAAGGTCTTTGAAGTCTTGGGAGTTTTCTAAAATCTCGACTTGTGGCCGGGATCATGCCATGATGGGCCACTCCAACTAAAGCGCCTCCTCTCCGCAGGAGCCTCCGAAGCCACCGCCTCTGAACGAGCCAGCACCTGCTTTGGCGACGAGCTGAGACGTTCTGTTCACAAGGCTGAAGCGCTCACCGTTCAGAACGGCACGTGATATCAAAGTGGAAGTTGAACTCGTGCAACAGAACGCGCACACACCTTCATATCTTGGGGTTTCTGAAAGTGGAGAATGGTCGTAAAGTAAACATGAGACATTTGCTGATCCGTTCCTTTCTGAGGTGCCGTTCCAAGGTGAGACGGTGTCTCAGGCCGGCCTTCAATCTGTGACATTTACGATTGTCAAATGAATTTGTACATCACTAAGTATCGAAAGACGCCGCTGCTTCCGGCTGTCTTTCAGTCGAGCAGGCCTTGAAAGAAGCAGCCGAAGTTGCACAAGCCAGCATCGAACTGAACAAGGCCCTCCCTTCGCAGCTGGTAAAGTCACAGTTCCCTCGTAGCGTGTGCAGCATCGTAGCTTGTAGGACAAGAAGGAGAAGAAAAGGCAGGACCTTGCTGAAATTCTGGTGCTTGTGCTGTGATAATGTACAGGCGACGGGATAGCTTTACTCGAGCTTCTTTTATGAAACATCCTCAACTGCTTCAGGTCTCGATCCAGAAAACGACGACGCAAGAAGTCTTCGTCAACGCCTCAGACGTTGGCTTTGGTGATGATGACCTTGGCCGAGCATGAGTTTTCTCTGATCTGAAATATCTGCTGGCCAGGTCGAGCTCAAGCAGCGGCAAGAAGAAGAGGAAGAGATAGGCCGATTTTGCGGTTTGTGTCAGTACCATAGCAGTGGAGAAAAACGTGCGTGGAGCGGCTGCGAAGTAGTGGGACTTACCGCATCCGTCAGCATGATGCCAACGATGATTCCGAGTTGTTTTGAATCATTTTCCATACGGGTTCAACGTTGCACAGCAAGGAAGGTATTTGCGGCCTTCCTCTTAGAGTAGTATGCTTGAGTACGCACCCTAGCAGGGATCCTGAAACATAACTCGGAACAGCCCACCTGCAACATGGTGACCAAACCCCTGCGTCCCAATGCCATCCGTAATCTTGCTCACAGCTACTGCCACGAGTTGCCGACGCACTAGCTGAAAGTATCAGCATTGGAGGATGCAATCTTGTGGACGTGAGCCTCCTCATCCTTATTGCTCCGTGTAGAAGTAGTATTGACAAGCTTAGTCCTGTGAATACATATTGTGCTGAATATACGGTTAAAGTATGACAACAGCGAGATGTTCTTTTCTGAATCACCGCATCGCTGGTTCAGTTACCCAGCAGTAAGATCGCTCCTGCAACATCTGCCGCCACCTTGGCATCAAGCACCTCACATGGAGATACTTGGCAGTTTCCAGCTTGAGTGATGCCAATAGTCAACATCAATTGCCAGGCTGTGTGTCCGCAGGGCTTCTTGACAAGAAGTCGAAGATAGTATAATCTGGAGGCTAGCATGTCCTATTGCCGCCAGGGCATCATACGGGTGATGCAGCATGTGGCAGGGAGAGTCGCATCATGTCGTCAAAGTCGCAGATTGTGGTCTGCTTGGATTTTTCGTCAACAGACGTCTTTTGAGCGGCTGAAAACAGTGTGGTCTCAAAGTACCGTCAATGCACAGATGAGCTACCATTGTCACATTTGTTTGCTCGTGTGCGTTTGGTGTGGTGTATGTCAGGTGTATGTATGTATGTATGTATGTATGTATGTATGCATGCATGTATGTATGTATGTATGTATGTATGTATGTATGTATCTGTGTATGTATGTAATAGTGTATGCATGCTTATGTATGTACGTGTGGAAAGGAAATATGTGTGTGTGTATGCATGGATGTATGTCTGTATGTACGTAATGCAATGCACTGTACTGTACTGTACTGTACTGTACTGTACTGTACTGTACTGTACTGTACTGTACTGTACCGTACTGCAGTGCAGTGCAGTGCAGTGCAGTGCAGTGCAGTGCAGTGCAGTGCAGTGCAGTGCAGTGCAATGTAATGCAATGCAACGCAACGTAATGTAACGTGATGCAATGTAGTGTGAGTGTAAATAGATAGATGGGTAGATGGATGGGTCAGATGGGCAGAGAAACGCATTGCTTGGCGGGCTACCAAGCACGAGATTTGACTGCTGAGGACCCGATGGGAAGTGGAAGGCTACTCTTCTACAGCGACTCAGGGCGCAGATTTATCCTGTCTCGGCGTCGATGACTTGCGGAAACTCATCGACCGAGAGGGTCTTGGCGTCAAGAAGAATGTAGGTGGGGCTGGCAGACGGACCTTGGACGACATGCGTAGAGAGATGCTTGGCCAAGCTTCTATTTGGGCTGTTTGTACGCTTTCTGTACACTGACATCGGAACAGTCGCAGCTCTCAAGAACGACCTCGAACTTTTTCCAAGCATCAGGTGATCTTGTTTTTCAGGTTTCCGTCGCAGTCAGGATCCAGCAAGCCCGTGCAAGACGGAATAGCATGGATTCTACTCTGGCGGCGTCGTCTTCCTCGAGCATGGGGCTCCGCACCCTACCAGTACAGCCTCAGA